>CAUYSK010076831.1:0-23725 GCA_963575035.1 Avahi laniger
GAGCCATATATCTACTTTAATCAAGAGGAAACTAAATCACGGTGTTAAAGAACTTGTCCTGGATCATTTATTTATGTGGAAGATAGGAACTCAAAACTTTCTCCTAATGGAAAAGTGTGAAATAATATAGAGTCCAACTTATGTTTCTGACGTTGGAGAAGACAGAGAGTAGGGGAATAATCAGGTATGGGTGGCATCATTCAATAAGACTTCTTGAAGGGTGTGAGCTGGGGGGAGGGTTTTTAGAGGAGAGGTTGTGGCTACAAGAGGAGAGTGTGGAGAGACTTTTGTCACAAAGCAACAAAAGTCAGCACTGGAGTCAACTCTGTGATCGAATGTGTTAATGAACACGGTGTTCTGGTTACAGAGGTCTCCGGAGTGATACGGTGTTTCTATATACACCTTCTATGGATTCTATGGATTCTCAGAGAGTTGTAATAAAATGCGTTTAGAACAAATGATAGCAAACACGGTAGATGCTTCCTTTGTTTCGGAGGATACGTTGGAGCTCTCAGTGTGTTCGTGTGATCACGTATAATTAAAAAGAGAGGGATGCGGAGAGGGAGCCTACCTGGACCTCTCGAGGGGTGAGTCCCCTCGCAGAATTCTCATCCTTCAATGTCTGGTCAGTTCTTTCAGTTCACCGGGAATCAGGCTTTAATGAATTGAATGGCATTGACCTAAATAGGAGATTCGTGCTTGTAACACAAAGCCGATTCGTGGGTGTATCTTCATGGTAACAGGAGTCATGACGTTTATTGTTCAGGGTCCCTAATCCCAATGGTCAACATAGATAGAAAATGGGATTGGAATCACTAGGTTGCTTAGCGAGCTAAAAATTACAGTAAACGCTCTCACGGTCTTCAGGGATGGAGAAGCCTGGTCAGCTTCCTCTGTCCCCAACAGAGGAGTAGTGATAATGATCACTGTCATTATTGGTACCTGCTCTGTGCCAGGCACCAGAGAGACATTCTCCATGCCCGCTCTTGTTTAAAATCACCATAGCTCCGAGTGTTCCCTGAGGTGCGATTCCCATTTTAGAGGGAGGTGGTTGGCAGAGAATGTGAGTGATTTGCCCGGGGTCACGTGGATGGTTATGTCCTTGAGCACGTACCCAAACCGGAACATCTGATTCTGTGACTCTTGCTCTGTTTGTTAGTATTTTACCACACTGTCTACACCAGAGGCCATGAACAGGAGTGTCACATCCAGCGTCTTTCTCCTTTGGAAATGCTAAACAGAGAATCCTGTTATCATTTCTGAGTTTCATGCAAGCATTCACTCTTGTTTCCTCATTTCCTTTTAGACATTTCATTTATTCATTCGTTCATTCATTTGTATGCTATACAAACAGGACGTGTGGAATGAGATGGACACACATTATTTGTGATTCTTACTGGCCCTTTAAAACCCTTTCCAGGAGGCTAATTTTTACCATCCCCTGATGGAAAACTCTGGCAGGTCTGCAGGTCTGCTTTTGTCTTCCCTTTTAGGGAATGACGATCTTTTGGTCACTTTAAGTTGAAAACACAGTTTTAAACTTCATCCGTGGAATCTTCAGTCCCATGTAGCATCCAAACTCTCAACATGCCTAGTTGTATCTTTTTACGTTCCCCAGCTTGGACCCCGTCCATGCCGGAAGGCTGTCGTGGTCTTTCTGCTCTACAACCTGTCGCGGTTCCCCCTCTCCCTCCCTCCCTGCTTTCTGGAGCCTCCCAGAGTGGCAGTGAGGAGAAGGAGGCGAATTCAGGAGACGGGGCATTTCTTGCTTGGCTGGGTGGCTTCACGTCCTCCGAACCTGGCAGATGGTTAGAGCTGGTGTCCTTGTGTGGGTCTGGCAGGTGGTACAAGTATATTTTTTATATTCCTGTGTGTTTTCCTGGCATCTGAAGTTTCCCTGCTGGACTTCTTACTTTTACAGTTTCCCTTCCTAGCAAGCTGCGTCTCTGCCCTGGGTAGTGACATGGGACAGCCCCCAGCTCCCGGCACTCCCCGGAACACATCTAGCTTCTTTCTGCAGAGGTCTCTTTGTCTGTCCTCATCTCTCTCTATGGGAAGAGCTCACCCCCTTGCTGCCAGGGGCTTTGGGAACACAGGCAGGTTGCAGCCTGGGAGCCTTCCTGTGTGCCCCCACCCTCTAGCCCATAGGTCCCCAACCTATGATGAGTTGTATAATTATTCCATTTTATATTACAATGTAATAATAATAGAAATAAAGTACACAATAAATATAATGCACTTGAATCATCCCAAAACCACACCCCTCACCCCCACCCCACACAGTGGAAAAATTGTCTTCCATGAAAATGGTTCCTGGTGTCAAAAACGTTGGGGACCACTTCTCTAGACATTTCTGGTGAGAGGGATTGGGGCAGTCAGGCCCCACAGTCCTTTTGAGTTTCCTCAGGCATGTAGGCACTAGTCCTCTATGTCTCTAAATTGGAAGGGACATATTTCCAAGTTCCCTAGGTAGCCCCTTTGAAGAATGGGACACAGAGCAGGGCAACAGCGCTCTCCACGGAAACTCTTCGTTAGTCTTCTCAGAAACTCACTCTCTCTCCTTTCTGTATTCTCGACCTTGTTGAGGAATCAAAGAACCATAGAATAGGTTCTCCCTTATTCCTCCTATAGATTCTGTGAGTGGGGGCAGGTAATTCACTATTACTTTGGAATCTTGACATCTGTCCTATTAGTTCCATTTCAGCATCCAGTTATATAGCGTCTCTGTAGAGAGGCGCCATTTGTCTGGCCACTTCTGTGTTGCAGGAAAACACAGATGGTTTAATGTGATTATATCACTGTTGATCCAATAGCAACCTTGATTGATTTCCTTCTACTGCCACGCCTGGTCATTTATATATATGTATATATAGGTCCTGTTTTGCTGCCCAGGCTGGAGTGCAGTGGCACGATCATAGCTCACTGCAGCCTCAAACTCCTGGGCTCAAGTGATCCTCCTGGGTTGCTGGGACAACAGGTGCACATCACCATGCCCAGATACATTTTTTTCTTATTTTTTGTAGAAATGGGGTCTTGCTGTGTTGCCCAGGCTGGTCTTTAACTCCTGGCCTCAAGCGATCCTTCCACTTTGGCCTCCCAAAGTGCTGGGATTATAGGCATGAGTCACCATGCCCGGCCTAACTCCTTTATTTTAAATAGACATTATATGTTTCTTTAAACAAATAATTATTTGTACAATATTTTACATAAGGCGATCTTGTCCTGGAGCTCTGCTCTGGCACCCTCAGTGGCTTCCCAGTTCATTAAAGTCCCGGTCCTTACGGTGGCCTGCGAGTCTCTGCCTGTTCTGCTCACACTCGGTCCCTCGGGCTCCTCTCTCACTGTGTCCTCCCTGGCTCACTCCTCCCTGCACAGCTCTGCTCGCAGAGCCTCAGAACCTTCCTCTTGCTGCGTCTCCACCTGGGATGCGCTTCTGGCTCTTCTGCTCCTTCACGCTCGTCTGATCTCTGCCCAGGTGACATTTGCTCAGAGAAGCTCTTTCCCCATCTTCTTCTTTCTGACCTAGTGCCCACTCTGAGGGCACGAGCCCCGGGTCTGCTTGATTTTCTCTCTTCACAGCACGTATCACCCCCGACGTTCTCTTACTCATCTGGCGACTAGTTGATGGGTTGTGGGAAGAGCAGAGACTTCGCTTTGCTGCCTGCTTTGGCCCCACGACTCAGAACAGAGCCTGGAGCAAGGCAGGCTCCGTAGACACCGCTGAATGAACGACTGCATGGGTGACACTGGCTGATCCTCACGCAGAGTCGTGGGGAGAATGAGAACATTGCTAACGTTGTCTTCACCAGGTCTCAAGATGTGACGTAACTTATCCACTCATGCCTGGTGTCTTCCTCACCATGTTAATTAGCCCCTTGTTATTTAAATTGTATTTTATGAGATTTATTCATGTACGTAATGAAGTGTACCTGTGGATATAAGACTTATTGTAAGGACACAGAAGAATCTGCCCTGATTTTCCTGTTCCTAGAAGCAATTGCTTTCAGCTCTCTGTTTTCTAAATAACATGCTTATATGGTCGCTTCCTGATTTTGTAACTTTTTTATTTTAGGCGTCATCCTTTGACTTCCCGAGAAGGAAGGTGAGGACTTCAGTTAGGTTGCTATTCAGTGTCTACGTTGTTATGACTCACATAATCATAGCTTGGCAGTGTAGCGTGATTACACTCCTTGTCCGTGTTTCGGGGGTTTTCTCGTGGACTGGTCAGATCAGGCTTCCTAGAGAGGATTCTCTGAGTTCTCGACCTGGAGGGTATCACGAGGATACTGAGATCTGGGAGGTGAGCAGGGGAAGAGGTGACTGAGTTTCTCAATTCCTGGTCTACAAACAATCACTTATTCTTCTTTCTTTAGCGTGATACCCGTGGCCTCAACTAGGCCTTGAACCCGCAGCCCAAAGGCCCTTACTTTTCCCTCCTAAGGGTACAAACCTCTACGACGTTGTCAGTGGGGCAAAGGGCAGTTGCTCACTTGCATGGGTAAGGAATCTGGTTCGAACACTGGACTCACTTGCTGGTTTGGATCTGTGTGAAATAACTCCATTTTTTTTGAGGAAGTCGGAAACCATGTGCTGTCATGGTTGGGATTTGGGAGCATCCGAGAGTGTCTCCAGATGTATCCCTTGCTGATGTCAGGGTGTGTTCTTTATGCATTTATATTAATACAGCTGGTGTCTGAGAAACATTTATTATGTGTGTGGCCCTGTGTCAGGTGCTGGGGTCAGAGTGGAAGCAGAACAGGCTCTGCCCTCATGGAACCTGCGACATACGTACATAGATAGGATGTCACCGGATGGCGGTGGGCGTTTTGACCTGAGAGTGATCAGGGAGGCCTCTCTGAGGATGTGACATTTGGGGCTGAGACTTGAAAGACGAGACGATGTAAAGATGGAAGGAATCAAAGGAAGGTGTATAAGATGAGGTTTGGCCAAGAGACCGGGGCCAGGGCACCGGGGCTTAATTACACAGAGTGAGACGTTTGGATATATTCTAGGTGCCGTAGGAAAATAGCAGAAGGTTTGAAGCAGGGGTGACATGATCTGATTTTTATTTTGTATGGTTCAGGTTTATGGGGTTTTTTGGTTTTTGTTTTTAGAGAGAGAGAAATAGGGTCCAACTCTGTCGCCCAGGCTGAAGTGCAGCCGTGGTGTGATCATAGCTGACTCCAGCTTTGAACTTCTGGGCTTAAGCGATCCTCCTGCCTCAGCCTCCCAAGGAGCTGGGACTGCAGGCGCATGCCACCACGCCTGGCTAATTTTTCTTATTTTTTGTAGAGATAAGATCTCGCTGTGCTACCCAGGCTGGTCTCAAACTCCTGGCCTCAAATAATCCTCCCACCTTGGTCCCACAAAGGGCCAGGATCATGTTTTAAAACATCCCTGTGGGCTTTTGCGTGGAGAACAGATTGGAACGTGAACACAGAAGCAAGGTACAGTTTTTATTAAATAAGAGGAAACGGTGGTGCCCTCGATTAGGTGGGAGGCAGTGGGGCAAGAAATGGGTAGATTTGAGATCTGATTTGAAGATAGAATTTGTGTCTTGCTGATGGTTTAATGATATCTGTTTTCATATATGCAGGAATCCAAAGAGAAAAAGTCACTGCGTGTTCATTTAACTCCTCAGCCTGATCGTTCTCAGGTCACACACTGTTCAACCTCATGTTGTCAACTTCACACAGCTGCGACGCATAAAAAAGTAGATACAGTTATTCATTTCCCTCCTGGTGGATGAAAACAATTCCATCAAATTGTTGCTCACTAAATATCTTGCTTCTCCAGGCATATAAATATATTTTTATTTTATTTTATTTTTTTTTCGAGACAGAGTCTCATTCTGTTGCCCTGGCTAGAGTGCCGTGGCTTCAGCCTAGCTCACAGCAACCTCAAACTCCTGGGCTCAAGTGATCCTTCTGCCTCAGCCTCCCGAGTAGCTGGGACTATAGGCATGCGCCACCATGCCTGACTAATTTTTTTTCTATATATTTTCAGATGTCTGATTAATTTCTTTCTATTTTTAGTAGAGACGGGGTCTCGCTCTTGTTCAGGCTGGTCTCAAACTCCTGACCTTGAGCGATACACCCTCCTCGGCCTCCCAGAGTGCTAGGATTACAGGCGTGAGCCACCGTGCCTGGCCTATAAATATTTAATCCTAAAGTTATTGACATCTCCATGTTTTACTTGGCTGAGCACAAGCGTCTAAATGTGACATCCGCATCACTGATAACTGTATATTTCAGTTGCATGTGAGAACCAGTGATTTCAATCATATAATTCACTGTCAAAAGACGAGAGCATCTAAAAATGTAAATTCAGATTCCCGAGATTCCTTTCTTTACGGATGAAGCCGATGGCATTTAACCGGAAAGTCTAGGGGAAAAACATCCAGAGTCACTTATGTGTTTTTTTCCCCTCTCATCAAGAATCTTTTGAAAGCGGGTGATCCCGTTTTTGTTTTTTCTTTAAAGAGAATCTCCTTGCTCTGTGACTGAAGCTTCAGTTCACCTGTGTCTTAGCCAGGGTTCCCCAGAGCTCGAGCCCCTCCGGGGTACAGTCCAGGGCGGCAAGAGGGAGGGGCAAAGGGAAGTGACGCTGGGAAGGAGGAAAAGGGAACATGAGACGGTGCAGTTTCACCAGGAAACATAATTGTGAGAAGTCTCTGGAGAGGCCATAAGGAAACATGGCTCAGAACCGGGAAGGAGTAAGAAGAATTTATTTTTCAGTTTCTCCCTGTCGTCTTCCTGTTTCTTCATTGGTTAGAGTTTGCCCCAATGCCTTGGGTCATGTTTGGTCCCTTGGGCAGCTGGCGGGTCCGGTGACAGAGTCTACAGCGAGAGCCAGCGAGCCGGTGCATAAGCCAGCGTGTGCCCAGCCAGCCTCTTGGCATGTGGCTCTTGGGCCGTGGCAGGGGAGTCCCCTGGAGGGGCGAGGCCCTGTCCGGTGCTGCGTGAGCCCCGCGGGGAGCCAGGAGCAGCGCCATCGTGGCAGGTGGAGATGCCATTCGGTGCGGCTGCATCTGGGCAGGGTGGGAACCTCCTCTCTCGGGCCTGTGCTGATTCCAGGAGGCCTCCCAGGTCCGGTGCCCTCCTCGAGGGCCCTGCAGTTTCTTACAGGTGGGCATGAGTGATGAGGGGAAGGGAAAACAAGGTCATGAAATAGCTCTTATGTTGATTTGCTTTGTTTTGTTTTTAAAGATCCCATGGAACTGAATTAAACACCAGGCCCTAACTGGCGGGGTTGTCAAAGAGGCATCAGAAGTGGCCTTCCAGCTAGCCGGCCTTTCTGGCTGCGGGGATATTTTTGAAAAGAATGATCAATGAATGATATTTAAATGCTTCTTTATGCTGCAAGGAAATCTATCCACATTGAAAGGAGCAGCGCAAATTTCCTTATTTAGAGACCTTGATCATCCTATTTATCTCCCTGAAAATCCCTTTGTACTTTTAAAAATGCAAATGGAATTAGTTAAAATATTTTAATTAATGTTTATAATAGCTAAATATTACCATTTGGGCAACTCGATAATAGGTTGTACTTTTCAATGTGTTCCGGTACCGCAGTTTTTAGTATATTGAGGCCTTTGTTAACATACAGGCAGCACACTTAGGATTTCTGTGTAGCAGGCGCAGTGGTGTGGGAAGAGCGTTGTTCTGGAAATGAGAAGATCCAGGCTTGTGGTCTGACTCTGACACTAGCCATGTCACCTCGAGCAATTTGCATCACCAAACTGGAGTTTGCAGTCCACATGTACATCCGAATCACCGGGAAAAATTAAAAGGGAAAGGCAACGTTTTGTTTCCCACCCGCAGCGTCTCTGGGAGGAAGGTCCGGAAGTCCGTGTTCTGTTCTTGTCAAGCTTCCCAGGAGATAACGGCGTGGCCTGTCTGTGGGGAGCTCTTGGGGACAGCTTCTAGATCATCTCTTGGGTGGCTTCCATGGCTAACATTTTATGACTTAATATAGAATGGTTAAGTTTCTTTATAGGAATCTGTGTCTTTGGTTTTCTGTCCCGCTTTTGCTCATATGCGCCTATGATTTATTTGGTTTCTAGCTTTGATTGATAACAAAATATCCAATTACAGCGTTATGCCTCTGGGAAAATAAAGTCCTCCTTAAGATATTAGCTTTGTAACCAAGTTTCCAAGAATGTTTTGTGTTGAAATTGGAAAACTGTAATAGAAAATGTGAATTTTGATGATGCCTTCAAAGGAATTATGCAATTAGGGTATCCTTTTAGCCACATGGACATGATCTTGACTTCGGGGAGCACTTAGTTAATGGACTAATACAGCATTTGGTGATGCCTGAAAGTGGCAAAACCAGGGGTCTCTGCTTAGAATACTGTCCTTTTACTTCGCTAATGCGGAACAAAAGCTCGGATTCAGCATGGATCCGGAGGGATTAGATGGAAATCCTTCTCTACTGGATCTACCCAGCCCAACAAATACTCAAAATGTACACTCTTGAAGGGTAATTGCTCACATTGCCAAGAAACCATAAACTTATTGAGGCTGAAGGGGGTTTCGGGTCATTTGATTTAGTTGTCTGCCACCGTGCACGAGCTCCTAGTTCCCTTTAAAACAATTTTTTAAAATTTCTTTTATGACCAATAAAACTCCTGGTTTCTGAGACTCAAGTCTTTGCCACATGATTGGCTTGGGGGGTCCATATTCCTTTCTTCTCAATGCAGCTAAACGCTGGTTTTTATTTGCATACTTGGTATCCAGCCATTGGCAAGCTCCCTAGTAAACGGTCGCATAATTTGAAGGGAAGGCAAATGATCACACTCTTAATTTCCCAGGTTGCCTACTTTCAGCCTCTAAATTCAGTTTCCCAAACTGTCCCTGGTTGAGTCCTCAGTAGGTTGGGAGGAGTCGAAGGCATAAAGATGAAATGGGCATTTTTGGTTTTGGTGGCAACCAAGTTACTTTTGCTCTGGCTCATCCTGTAACCCTGATCCCCTTGGCCAATGGTCTGTCCTTCAAGGTCAGTGTTGGCGCTTGGTACCAGGACATCGTCGTGCTCACACAAGTAGTCGATTCTGAGTTGGAGTCCGGGTGTGAAATGGTGGCTGGTGATGGGGTTGGTGATGTAGGGGGTGGTGAGTTTGCTCGGCTTAAACATGAACCGGGTGATTTCACTTCATCTCCATTATGATCAAGTGTTTCTCCTCATTACTGTCTATACCTGTACCTTTTCTGCCTGTTCATTTCTTTGCATTTTTGTTGTTTTCTCCTCCTCCTCCTCAATTGTGTGATGTGTTTCTGTCATGAATTATAAAAAGTATATGTCTTCTTCATGCCACCCTAGCATGGTCTGTTTTATGTCGTATTATTCCTGGGAAGAAAAAAGCTGAAAGTTGATTTATATTAGTCAAACTATTATTAAATACTCAGACTAACAGAAAGAACTTGTTTTTTGATGAACAAAGACAGGTCTAATTTTATACATTTCCATGCTTTGCAGAGGTGATGGTGACATTGTTTGGCAGGGAGAGGGGAAGGTGAGGCATGCCATAGCTAAACCGCACAGCCCGAATTGCTTGCGAAACCCTGTTGTTAGAGCAGATAGGCAGGTAGGTACGAGCAAGAGAGGAAGGAACAGAAAAGTTAGTCAACTGGCTCGAACAAACAGCCCTCGAGCAAACAGACCAGAGGAGAAGAAAAGAGCCGTTAATTTCCCAGCACTGCACAGGTACAAAGTGACCTGTCCCCCATTATATCGCAATTATAATAAATTAACATTGTGGTTTTGACCCCCCCTTGCGGGAAAAACAGAGTAACTTTCTTGAGAACAGACTTTCACTTCTGCACACGCCTTTCCCAACCCTGTTCGCTTTCACTTGATAAACTTGACACTATTGCTCGGTTGTGTGCATGTCCTGAAATTCCTTTCTGTGACGTGAGCAAGAACCTTTGTGTCACGCTGTGATGTAATGGAAAGACCTGGGGTGAGAGTCGGTAAGTGTTGGGCTGAATTCATCTCCAGCACTTGTTAGATCTGTGACATTGGCACCTTGACTTAATGTCTTTAAGTTCCTTTCCTTATTCGTAAAATGAAAATGGTAAACCCAGTTTTTAAAGGGCTCTTGTGAAGTTTAAATATAATTCATGTAAAGCATATAACATATTGCCCAGGGGCATGGTAGATTGTCAATAAGCTGCGTCCTGAGACTTAACATCTTGTTTGTGTTCAGATGAGCTGCTATTAATGTATAAAGTTAAAGAGCAAAGGTAATAGGATTATAACATCATCTTGGTCAGTTTTGTGCTGCTGTAACAGAATACCTGAGACTGGGTAATTGATATTGAATAGAAATTTATTGGCTCACAGTTCTGGAGCCTGGGAAGTCCAAGGTCAAGGGACCGGCATCTGAGGAGGTCCTTCTTGCTGCGTTATCTCAAGACGAAAGGACAGAGAGGGTGACAGAGAGCAAGAGGTCACACTGTCAGCCTCAAGCCCTTTTATAATTGGCACTAATACATTCACAGGGCGGAGTCCTCGTGACCTAAACACCTCCCATGAGGCCCCACCTCCCCACACCGTGGCACTGGGGATTAAGTTTCCAACACATGCTTTTCGGATGCCACCTTCAAACTGTAGCAAATATATTTTAAAAACTTCACTCATCAAGATGGTTTTGGGGCAAAAATATTTTTTCTTTTGAGTAGGTTACCATCTCTTGTTGTTGTAAGGCATCCATCTATTTTGGGAAGAATAGCACCATTAGAGGAGAAAAGTTTGACATTCATACTCAACGCTGACATTCATAATAGCGTAAACAGTAGCCTTCAGAAAGTCAGACTATTCCCTTGAGGGGATTTCTAAGTTTCTTTAGCTCCTCCTTTAACATAACAAGAACCAAGACTAGAGCTCTCAGTGCATAGATTTTTCCTGATGTGAACATACTCCTCCCAGCTATGACAGTTTGGTCATGAGCCCTGCTGCTCCGTGGAAGGTGGGGGTGGGGGTGGAGAGACCCCCTGCCTTCTGGTCTCAGGTGTTGGTGGGAAAGAACCAGGAGAGAGAGGCAGAGGAGGAAGGTAGAGGCCAGTGTTTTATATTTGCCCTTGCCAACCCCAAATTCTGCTTTGAGATCAGTTGTTGAAGAAGGGACTTTAGACATATCTTGATAAGTTGAGGAAACCACAAAGACAACAGGTTTTGAGCTAAACCTGTTAATTGGGCAGACTGGCATGGCCAGGCAGGGGGCTTCTGGACTGTTCCCCAAGCTTCTGTGTGCTCTAGAATTTCATTGGCCACATACTTAACATTAGTGAAATTTATGAATGTTATACCTCAGTTTAAAAGTTCAAAAAAAAAAAACCCTCCAAAACCCACTATCTATAAACATTCCTCAACTTTACAACATGTCCCTAAAGATCACTTCTTAAAGGGATTACAGATATATAGTGGACTCTATATCTGTTGGATATTTTATATGTGTCTTTTTAAAACATTTTTTTTTGTAAAGATGGGGTCTTGCTATGTTGCCCAGGCTGGTCTCGAATTCCTGGCCTCAAGCGATCTCCTGCCTTTGCCTCCCAAAGTGCTGGGATTACAGGTGTGAGCCACCATGCCCTATATATATCATGTCAGATGTCTGCCTAAAGTGAAGGTGCAAAGCCAGCACCTGGGCCAAAGCCCAGGCAGAGGTGTGTGGTGGAGACGTGCAGGCTGGCTGTACACTTATTTGCCCAGACAGCCCGATTTTCACCTGTTTTCCTAGTGTCTTTTCCAGTAACTGCTCTCTGTCATTCTTAAAGGTGTCCCAAGTGTACCATAAACCAAAAGGTCATTCCAGAGAGGCGTTACCTCTGTGAGTGCTGAAGAGGGCTGAGTTGTCAGTGGAGCATCCCCGGCCCCGGCTGGGCCCCTTGGGGCCAGATCACAAGTGACACCAGGTGCCGACTTCAGCTGCAAAAGCAGCAGGATGTCCACGCTCAGGACAGAGAAATCAGAGGACAGAAACTACCTGGCTTCCAGGACCTCGTCTCCCCTGCAAATGCAGTCATGGTGGAGTCCTAGGGAGGGTGGCAGGACCCGGGAAATCTGAAAGGCAGACATTTTTACTTACAGAGAACGAATATTGCTTGAAACCATCCTGAGAGGACAAGTTTAAGGTTTTATGTTAGATTGGATCGAATCTATTGTTTTTCCTTTTTATGCCCGGTGGATGGGGACTCCTGAGAAAAACTGGATTGGTTTACACAGAAGATACACTTCATTTACCCTGCAGCATTTGAGTACTGTGTTAGCAAATTCTGCAACCTGTTCACTGAGCAATTACCTTTTCCTACAGCTTCTTTCGTCTTTGTCGAGCTTTCTTTCCTGAGGTTTCTCAAGCTGTTTAGACAAGATCACTGTGAGCCTCATAGCTCGTGGCCAACATTTTTCTAGGACTATTTAGCACCAAAATGGAGCAGAGACAGCCTCCATTTTTCGTGACTTCACATTTTTCTACTCTTTAAATACTGTTCACAGTATCAATTTGCTTAACAGATATTTTGGGGCTTGACTCTGATTAACAGGCTTCCTTATCTCAGCTTAAAACACTCCAAGCCTTTAGGCAAAGCTTTATTTCTTTGAAACACAATTACAAATCA
Organism: Avahi laniger; assembly: GCA_963575035.1. Classification (NCBI taxonomy): domain Eukaryota; kingdom Metazoa; phylum Chordata; class Mammalia; order Primates; family Indriidae; genus Avahi; species Avahi laniger. The sequence continues at coordinate 12,621 of CAUYSK010076831.1, forward strand.
AAGAATCTCTGGACCCACCTGTAATCTGTACTTAAGACCTTGCGCCTTTGAGATATCTCACCGTTTTGGGTCAAACCAACGTACACCTTCTATGTATGGATTTGTGGTTTTACCTGCAATTCTCGCCTCCCTGAAATGTATAAAAGCAAACCCTAACCTGGCTGTCTTGGGGGCATTGTCTCAGGACATCTTCAGACTATGCTCCTAGGTCCATGGTCACACATAATCGGGCTCACAATAAACCTCTTTAAATTATTTTCCGGAGTTTGGGTTTTTTCTGTTAGCTCTCGTTAAGGTGTTCCCTCCTACCATTGACCTTGTAACACTAGCTGCTTCTCTATCTGGAATCTTCCTTCTCCCTCTTCATTCTCTTTACTCCACCCATCCTTCAATCTCAACCTGCATTGCTGCCTCCAGGAAGCCTTCTCCGACCCCTCTGACAAGGTCAAATCCCCTAGTGTAGGCTCTCATAGCGTTTCATAACACATTCGAGTTCTGGTATCCCATTGACATTTATATGATTATCTGGCTAATGCCTGCTTTTTCCACCGCACGTGAGCTCCATGACAGCAGGGACATTTTCCAGTTGTGCCCACCATTTTATCCCCCATACCTAGCACAGTGCCTGGCACCCGCCTCGATAAATGCTGCGGGTTCCTGGAACCCCCAAGTCAGAGTTCTGTGGCAAGAGCAGTGACCTGTTCTACCTGTTGACAAGAGGGGGCAGCAGAGAGCTGCCAGAGTGGAGGCCTCCGGCTTGTCGTTTAGGGCAGTAAACCCAGTTTGTCAGGCTGTTTAATCAGGAATGGAGAAGGGGAGGGAGGAATGTCGAAGTGGAAACCGAGAAGCAGGAGAAACAGATTATTCAGAAGGAAAATAGAGTGGCAGTGAGGAGCTCCTGGCTGGAGTCAGGTAGAGGAGGCTGGAAAGGGGGCTCAGCTGTGAGCGTTGCAGCAGTCGGGGACCCAGCACCCTGCTCCTCCCTAGGTCTTTGGGGGGTGGAAAGCACCTAACGATGCAGCCACAGGTGGTATAGGGAGGGGAGAGACCGGTTTCTTCTTGTTGGCAGCAGCCTTGTTTTGGAAGCTTCTGGCATGGCAGGTGGTGGCAGCTCTACCCCTTGCAGGGGACATAGGGCTAACAAGGTCGGGCCGTGGGACAGAGGGAAGAAGGGGGGTCATGGAAACTAACATTTTCTACGTAGCCTCTGTGTTACCGGAACAACATAGTCTGATAAGGCTAATAATTTCCTCATTCTAAAGATGAGCATGCTATGGCTCAGGAAGTTATGGCAATACGCTCCAGATCGTCTCGTGGCTAAACTGAGTTTCTAACCCTACTTTCCTCGGCTCAAAAACCCATGTGCTTGCTCATGTATTCTGGTGACTTCTTAAAGATTTTGGTAATGGCTGTTTTTTACTTGCTTTGCCTAAAGAAAAATCTACCCTTTTCAATTATGTGCCCTATTGATAGATTCAAAATTTATGCTAGAAACTATTATCCCTGTTCTTGTTAGCTTGTGGGAAATTAAGTGCACCGTAGACACAAAATATTGCATTTTAGGCTGACAGTTTATAATCTCTGATTGCCAACAAAGACCTAGAAGTTGAAATGTCCGTGTTCTATATGGCATATTTGTGAGGGTCAACAATTGCAAGAATTTGCAAGAATTGTCATCTTGCTTTTCTATTGAGGGATACGAACTTACTCGGAGGTTCTTTTGGTCAAAGTGTTAAGTGGAATCCTAATGTAAGGAAAAGGATCTCTGCTTATAGATCATGAGCCAGAATTAGAATCACTTTTAAAGCTCCCTAAAGAATTTCTGACCTTGATTGGAACTACCAGGGAAGGAGCATTCTTGTGAAATCCTCTACGAGAGCACTTGTCAATAGAAAGCACCTTGCCGTGGGTATTGACCATAGCACGACTTGAACAGCCCGGTCCAAGCCTGCCTGTAGCAAAAGCTGGTCTCACTGATTAGCAAAGCAAGTGTGGGGCCGAAAGTCTCCGGCCTGGGACCTCGGGGTGAAGGAACAACAACTCTGGGAGCTCTGCAAGTTGAAGTCGAGGGGAAGCACAGGGCACCTTCCTCCTGTTATCTAACCGCAGAGGAAGAACATCTTGGAACTGAACGTGTCTCAAAGTTTTGACAGGGAGAAATATGTGATTTTATCAAATAGTAAATAATGCTCAGCGAGGAAATACATTCTTCTCATTGCAGAGAAAAGTGTGTGGGGAAAAGCAGTTTTATTTGGTTTGTTTTTGTTCTTTTTCTCCTTTCAGGGGGGGATGGAAGGCAGCAAGGTGGGCCTTTTGCCAGTTGATCTCTCCGTCTTCCCCTCCCGGAGGCATTCAGAGGTTATCATCTGTGTCGCTCTGCCCTGTTTGTTAGAAAATTAAGTTGAAGCCCTTATTAATGATAACAGTGACCGCTTTCCTATATGGCGTGACACACTTAAAAGAATACTTCAATTGCCTGCAGATAACAAAATAAATTCTGAAATCAATCATCGACAAGTTTACTTAAATGTTCTTTGAGCATCTACCGCCCGTCAAACTTCCTTCCAGCCCTGTGTTCGATTCCGGAGGCATATACAATACTCTCAAGGAGCTGAGGACGGATAATGGGTTCTTTCCTCTGACTGCATAAACAGGTTTAGAACTCAGAACACACTGCCCTGTTAATCACGGCCAGGTTCCGAGGGAGGCCCTACCGTCAAAACCTGTTCAGTCTATAATGAAGCCATACTGTAAAACCAATAGTCTCAGCCTGAATTCTGGGTCCTGGTAACAGGGTACTGATCACACGGAGAGGACAGAAGATCCAAGAAAAGAAGGGAGAAGGTGGCATTTGAAGATTTAGGTATAATGTATTTCTAGTTTACAGAATTCAAGATGCTTTCCCATGAAATGACACTAGAGGGCAGTGTGCACAGTAAACCGTCGCAAGGGAGTAGGCTACTGAACCCTAGCATTCCCAGTGATGCTTTTCTTTTTTTATTTTTCTTTTCTCCTTTCTTAGCGTCCAGAACTGTGAGAATCCAATGATGCTTTTCTTATATTCAAATATCACTCCTGACTTCTGTTTATTTCATTACATAAATAAAGGGAAAAAGATATTGAAATCATATACCCTCATAAAAATATGTTAAGAGGATGATGAATTTTGTTAATTTAATTTATGTCACAGTAATACTTGGATAATAATTTAAAGAATCAAATAGTATTAAAATTTTTTTCATTAAAAACTGTTCTCCTCCCCTCTTCTCCACCCCTGCTTTTCCTGTAGTTTCTTCTGGAATTTACGTTCATATTTTTATATAATATGCACATACATTTCTTGAGGCAAGTGATTATTTGGTTTATTTTGAATGAATTTCCCCAGAAACAAATTTCTGCTCCCCCAGATCTATTATAGTCAAATTTTATTACATCAGAAGTTATTATTTACAATAAAATTGTTATAATTTTAGCTTATCATCATGGCAATTTTCATTTGCAAACAAGAACAGATAGAATGACGCAAAGAATGCCTGTAGTACCCTTCACCTAGCTTTGACAGCCAACGGTTTTCTTATTTGTATTTGATTATCCCTGTATATCTCTTCCCCCTCCCAATTATTTTAAACAAATCCTAAGTACCATATCCTTTCACCAGCATTCTTTACATTATTATGACTATGAGAATATTATTTCACATAGAACCAATGATCACATTTCATTTTTTGTATATTTTATCTAAAATTAATTCTCTTACAATTTTCTTAGTTTTTATTAATTACTTATCATTAATTTTATTTTAACAGTGTTCCACCAGATATTTGAAATATACACGCATATAAACACATAAATTTTAGATAAATGACATTTAAATAAATGGTCTAGCATATTACATAATCTATCAACTTTGCTTTCCCCACAGGGAACATTATTCCACAGTCCCCCTCCATCTCTCCTCCATTTTTTAAATTGATACATAATATTTTTACATATTTATGGGGTACATGTGATATTTTTTTGCTTGCATAGAATGTGTAATGATCAAGGCCGAGTATTTGGAGTATCCGTCACCTCGTATTTATTATTTCTATGTGTTAGAAACATCTCAAGTCCTCTCTTTTAGCTATTTTGAAATATACACTATATTGTTAACCAATGTGGGTTTGTTCAGCCCCAATTGTTACTTACAATGTCAGTCTCATAATTTTAGAAACTTACGCTAGAGCATTTCGAATGTCTTAAATCCAAACTTACCTTGAATTTATTATATCATTGTTGATTTTATTTTTTAGCCTTTGAGGTTGAAAATATTCCTTGGTGAAATGAGTGTAATAAGCTTTTTTTTTTTTTTTTTACAAGTTATAACATAATGCCTTTTTTTCCTTCATTTTATCAATCTTAGCACAGTGTATTAAATGTAGTCACCCTACTCTGCTAATTGACATTAGAACTTATTTTTTCTATCTAATCGTATTTTTGGACCCATGAACCAACCTGTCTTCTTCTCCCTCTCCCTTCCGCCCTTCCCAGACTCTGATAACTATCATTCTACTCTCTGTCTCCATGAGATCGACTTTCTAGTTCCCACATGTGAGAACATGAGCTATTGGTCTTTATGTGCGTGGCTTATTTCGCTTAACATAATGACCTCCGGTTCCATCTGTTGCTGCAAATGACATGATTTCATTCTTTTTATGGCTGAATAGTTTTCCATTGTGTGTATGTACCGCGTTTCCTTTATCTGTTCATCCAGGGGTGGACACTTCGGTTGATTCCAGATCTTGGCTGTTGTGAATAGTGCTGCTATAAACATGAGGTGCAGGTGTCTCTTTGATATACTGATTTCCTTCCTTTTGGATAGATACACATCAGTGGGTTTGCTGGATTGGATGATAGTTCTATTTTTAGATTTTTGAGAAATCTCCATACTGTTATCTGTAGTGGCTGTACTAATTTACAGTCCCACCAACAGTGTGTAGGAGTTCTCTTTTGTCCACATCCTCACCAGCATTTGTTATTTTTTGTCTTTTTAATAACAGCTGTTCTAACTGGGATAAGATTATATCTCTTAGTGGTTTTGATTTGCATTTCCCTGATGATTAATGATATTGCATGTTTTTCCTATTTCTTAAAAAAATTGTTTTTTTGTAGAAATGGGGTCTTGCTATGTTAGCCAAGCTGGCCTCAAACTCCTAGCCTCCAGCAGTCCTCCCACCTTGGCCTCCCTATGCACTTGGATTACAGGCATGGGCCACTGTACCAGGCCTAGCATTTTTTCCATATACTTATTAGCCACTTGTATGTGTTCTTTTGAGAAATGTCTATTCGTGTCCTTTGCTCACTTTTTAATGAGTTTTTTTTTTTTTTAATTACTGTTGAGTTGAGTTCCTTGTATATTGTGGATATTAGTCCTTTGTTGGATGAATAGTTTGCAAATATTTTCTCCCACTCAACAGGTTATCTCTTCACTCAGTTGATCATTTCATTTGCTGTGCACAAGCTTTTTAGTTTAATATAGTCCTGTTTGTCTATTTTTGTTTTTGGTGCCTTTGTTTTTGAGGTCTTAGCTGTAAATTCTTTGCCTAGAATAATGTCCAAAAATGTTTCCTCTATGTTTTCTTCTAGTAGTTTTATAGTTTTGGGTCTTATATTTAAGTCTTTATTCTATCTTGCATTGATCTTTGTGTATGGTGAGAGAGAGTTTCATTCTTCTACAAGTGGACATACAATTTTCCAAGCACCATTTATTGACAAGGGTATCCTTTCCCAATGTATGTTCTTGGTGCCTTTGTCGAAATCAGTTGGCTGTAAATATGTGGATTTATTTCTGTGTTCTCTATTGTGTTCCATTGGTCTGTGTGTCTGTTTTTATACCAATACCATACTGTTTTGGTTACTATAGCCTTGTAATGTATTTTGAAGTCAGGTAATGTGATGCCTCCAGTTTTGTTCTTTTTGCTCAGGATTGCTTTGGCTATTCAGGCTCTTTTATGATTCCATACAAATATTAGGATTATTTTTTCTATGTCTATGAAAATGACATTGGTATTTTGATAGGGATGACATAGAATTTGTAGATTGCTTTGGGTTGTGGTCATTTTAACGATATTAAATCTTCTGCATGAGCATGAGATGTCTTTCCATTTGTTTGTGTCCTCTTAAATATCTTTCATTAATGTTTTGTCATTTTCCTTGTAGAGATCTTTCACATCTTGGTTAAATTTATTTCTAAGTATTTTATTTTTCTGTAGCTATTGTAAGTGGATTGCTTTCTTAATTTCTTTTTCAGCTAGTTCATTATTAGTTTATGGAAACACTACTGATTTTTGTATTTTGATTTTGTATCCTGAAATTTTACTGAACTTATTTATCAGATCTAAGAGTTTTTTGCTTGAGTCCTTAGGTTTTTCTAGATATAAGATTATATCATCCACAAAAAGGGACAATTTGACTTCCTGTTTTCTGATTTGGATGCCTTTTATTTCTTTTTTTTTGCCTGCTTGCTCTGGCTAGGACTTCCAGTACTCTGTTGAATAGGAGTGGTGAGAGTGGGCAGACAAGGATGAAACAACAACACACTAGAGCCTAATATCTTTGATGAACATAGATGCAAAAATCCTCAACAAAATACTAGCAGACCAAATCCAATAGCACATCAAAAAGATAATACACCACAATAAAGTGAAGTTTATCCCAAGGATGCGGATGGTTCAATATATGCAAATCAATAAATGTGATACATCACTTCAATAAAATGAAGGACAAAAACTATATGATCACCTCAATAGATGCAGAAAAAGCATGTGATAAAATTCAATATCCCTTCATGGTAAAAACTCTTAACAAACTAAGCATAGAAGGAACATACCTCAACATAATAAAGGCCATATATAACAAACCCACAGCTAACATCATACTGAATGGGGAAAAGCTGAAATCCTTTCCTCTAAGAACTGGAACAAGACAAGGATGCCCACTCTCACCACTCCTGTTCAACATAATACTAGAAGTCCTAGCCAGAGCAATCGGGCAAGAGAAAAATAAAAGGCATCCAAATTTCTCACAGTTCTGGAGGCTGGGAAGTCCAAGGTCAAGGTGCCTGCAGATCTGGTATCTGGTAAGGGCTGGCTTCATGGTGTTTTGTCTCAGCCACCTTGTGGGTGTGTACTCTTCTGGTATACAGAGAGACAAAGACAGACAGAGAGAGAGAGAGAGAGAGAGAGAGAGAGACAAAGACAGAGAGAGAACGGAGACTCCAGTCACTTCCATTTCATATAAGGGCACTAATCCCATCATGGGGGCTCCACTGTCGTGACCTCATCTAAAACTTATTACCTCCCAAAGACTCCATTCCCCAGTACCATGACATTAGTGCTTCACTGTATGAATTTTCAAGGAACACAAACATTCAATCCATAGCAAGGTGCCAGCACTTTTTTTTCCCCAAAAATAAATATAAATGAAAAAATAAAATAAACAAAACCACTCACGGTCTTATATACCTAGAAAGCGAAATGTTTTTGTTTCATATTTTTTCATTTTCTTATGCGTGGACCCATTGCAATGCCTTGGTGCCCAGGGTCTCTTAAGATGGCGAAGCAGAGATATGACAAGTGACATGAGAGAAGTTCTTCATTTGAATAAAGAATGGTTCCTAGTGGTTTGCTTGACGGGCTTCATACCATTGGCTCTACTCAGACCCAGAGCAAAAATGTAACACTAATAACAGCGCAGGCCTACGGGGCTCTCGTGCTGTGCTGCTACCGCTAGCCTGAAGCCCTGTGAATGACGCAGCCACCGATTTCAGATTCTTGCCTTCCTGCACGGCTTTGCAGTTGAAGAGTTAATTGAGTGGATCAAATTGCGATTCTAGCTGTCCTGTCATTGCTGAGTGTCGGTTTTTGAAGCCTTTTCAAGTTTTCACCGTCGACTTACTATCAGTTCCCTGTGCTTTACTTTTGTCTTCCTTGGCCCTGTGTTTAATGTTTTTGAAGACATGTTGGGGCCTTATTAAAACAACTCACTTGGTAATGTTGATTTGAAAGGCTGTGAGTTTCCCTAACATTGAGAATTTTCTGTCCTGGTTATTTAGACCAAAGAAGACAAAAATGTGTATTTAGTAAGGACGGGCTTTAAATACAATGCATTGTTATTTATGTTAACTCCATCAAATGGTTTGTGTTGCCTGTATGATGTGCACGAGGAGATGTGACTCTCAGTGTCCAACCTGTGAATGAAAACTTGGAAATTGTCAAATGCCTGTTCTGAACTGCAAACGGCGATTGCCTGATCAAGTACGATGAAGAGTTTGGAGTTTCAGAGCCTTGTGATTCTGCCCAGTGAAATTGACAGGTGCTTTTTTTAGAGCTGATCCTAAGACACTGTTCTAGATTACTCTGTCTTCATTGGGCATATTGTTTTAATCCGAAATGAAGATTTAAAAAAAATCTGGAATCTGTTTTCTTAGTAACTAATGGTGCGGTGTGAGTTCATTTTGAGATAGAGCCATTCAGTGACGTCGAAACCAGCACATCCTCCTTAGCATCTCTGCTAGAACAGATTAATAGAAAATAAAAATATGACTCCATGGTTCATTTTGGCCTAGTTCCAGCTGTGCTGTAGATTAAAACGACTTCAGCGTTTCCCGGTCTCACCCCTTCATCCTGATTTTCTGTTATTCTATCTTAATTTTCTTATGTACCTTGGATCAGCGAATGTGCTACTTTTCTCATGACATCACTCACCGATTCTAATCCTCTCATTCCTTTCATGCAAGCTCAGTGGTATCTCTGCGGTGCCGTTATTTTTCCTGAGCATTAGCTCCGAGTTACTGGAGGAGGATTTGTTTTCAAGGTTTGGCATCTGCACAGCCCAGACCGTAACACCCGGTGGCTTTCCACTGCCCGTTATAGGAGAGAGGGGACTTGGTGAGGAGGTAGGAGGCCCGGGCGAGGGGCTGTGAGGTTGGCCATCAGGAACAGGCAGCTCACCTGCAGGATCTGACCTGGGCAGATGGTGCTGCTCTGGGGTCCCTGCGTGCCGGCTCCGCTTTCAGGCTGCAGAGGATAGAACTGGCTCTGATGCTTTACTGGGCTGGATCTCAGCTCCGTACTAGACTTCAGGACATACCATCAGATGGAGGAGTCAACCTAATAACTTTCCATTTCCCAACCGGGTAATAATTCTGGGAAGACGCTTTGGCTGTATTGGTACAGTGCAAAGAGCCGCTTTCCTGGCTAACAGGAACCGGCAGACATTTGGCACGTGGAAACATACACGCACGCACACACCCAAAGGCTCGGGAGTCTTCCCTCTTGCCAAATATGTATCCAGTGGGAGATTTCTGGCATTTCACTTGAAAAAATTGCAGCACAAGTTCATAGAGAGTTCCCTGTGGGCTGTTTAATGGTCAGGCTGCTTTTCTCTCCTGCAGCCTCACCAGTGGGCAGCCCCTCGTCTCCCGTGGGTGCTGCACTCCTATCTCGGGGCTGCACAGCAACCGGGCAGATGCTGTCAGTTCCAGCCCCAGATGCCAACTATTTGCAGTGTGTATCAATGCTCTGGGCACTGTTAGCATCACAGAAGAGGCAGGCAACTGAAAAGTGATCGTTGGATTAGGACAAGCTAAAAATCAAATATTCAAGGACTATTTGCCTACAGAAGGACCGCTAGGTGCATTGAAGAGCATTTGTTTGCGTCCTCTGTTCCCCTCCCAGGTGCTTGTATCCTCCTGTCTTGGAAGTCTATGCCTCTCTTTCCTAGTATCCAGCCAACTCTTGGATGCTTCCTTGGAGTAAGGCATCACGGTTGGAACAGAGCCCACCTCCTGACCCAAAGCTACTTCACACGTTTTTGTTAGGTTAGGTTCCCACAGCTGGGGTTATCTCTGTGCTAGGAGCTATTTATGCGGGGCTGCTCTGTTGCGTTATTCAGAGGCACTGAAATCTATACCATCTCCCTTTTTCTTGTGCCTCTGGTCTTCTGGTCTTTGATGAGTTCATAGTTATAACAACAACAAAATAGCATGAAATAGGGAAACATTAACTATGCTTTTCTTTAGATATTTAAGAATCTGTATGGGCCGGGCGCGGTGGCTCACGCCTGTAATCCTAGCACTCTGGGAGGCTGAGGAGGGTGGATCGCTCAAGGTCAGGAGTTCGAGACCAGCCTGAACAAGAGCGAGACCCCGTCTCTACTAAAAACAGAAAGAAATTATCTGGACAACTAAAAATATATATATATAGAAAAAATTAGCCGGGCATGGTGACACGTGCCTGTAGTCCCAGCTACTCGAAAGGCTGAGGCAGGAGGATCACTTGAGCCCAGGAGTTTGAGGTTGCTGTGAGCTAGGCTGACGCCTCAGCACTCACTCTAGCCAGGGCAACAGAGCCAGACTCTGTCTCAAAAGAAAAAAAAAAAAAAAAGAATCTGTATGGTTTCCTGTGATGAAGGACTGTACAGATTCCGAGTGAATTTTGAATTTATTTTAGGTAAGGGAATGGAGTAACGTGTTGCCCCCTCAGAGTCCTGAAAATGGGAGTTGAAAGTGACCCCAGCTCTTTGCTGCAAGCCTACTTAGACGGCTGACGGCATCCCTGAAAGATACTGCTCAATCCGGCCTGGATCTTTTTGGTGATGGAAGATCTCCTTCTGCTTTTTAAAACCAATTCTTCAAATGTGAAGTTTACATAAATAAACGCAGCACACGTTTTTACATCTGCAGTTGATGAGTTTTGACAGACGTTTCAGTAACCACCACCCTGATCAAGATACAGAGCCTTCCGCTCACTCCAGAAAGTTCCCTTGTGCCCCTCTGTAAGTCTGTCCCTTCCCCTGCCACCAAAGGGGAAGCAAAACCACTGATCTTATTTCTATTACTACAGGTTAGTTTTGCCAGTTTAGAGACTCCATATAAATTAAATTGTACACCATGTACTCTTTTTTTGGTCTGGCATCTTTCGCATAGCATGTTTTTGCGATGTTTTCCAATCAAGAAACTAAACTCTGATTTTCAGCCTGTGTGTAAACTTACATGACAATGAATAAAGCTTGGCTGGGCATAATTGTGTGCCTCTTCTGCCCATGCTGAGGCAACGGAAGGGCCT
>CAUYSK010076835.1:0-12132 GCA_963575035.1 Avahi laniger
AAAGGCCAGTCTCACTGAAGATAAGTGATATCTCATTGTGGTTTTGATTTGCATTTCCCTGATGATTAGAGATGTTGAGCATTTTTTCATATGTTTTTGGGCCATTATTCTGTCTTCTTTTGAAAAGTTTCTGTTCATGTCCTCTGCCCACTTATTGATAGGGTTGCTTGATTTTTTCTTGCTGATTTTCCTGAGTTCTATATAGATTCTAGTTATCAGCCCTTTATCGGATGTTGTAACATGCAAATATTTTCTCCCATTCTGTAGGTTGTTTGCTCTCGTGATAGTTTCCTTGGCTGTGCAGAAGCTTTTTAATTTGATCAGGTCCCATTTATTTATTTTTTTGTTGTTGCTGTGATTGCCTTTGGGGTCTTCCTCATAAATTCTTTTCCTAGGTCAATGTCTATAAGAGTTTTCCAACATTTTCTTCCAAAATTCTTATAGTTCCATGCCTTAGGTTTAAGTCTGTTATACATCATGAGTTGATGTTTATGAGAGGTGAAAGGTGCAGATCCTGTTTCAGTCTTCTACATGTGGCTATCCAGTTTTCCCAGCATCATTTATTGAGTAAGGATTCTTTTCTCCAGTGTATGTTTTTGTCTGCTTTGTCAAAGATTAGATGGCTATATGAGAATGGTTTTATATCTGGGTTCTCAGTTCTATTCCACTGGTCTATGTCTCTGTTCTTATAGTACCATGCTGTTCTAGTTACGATAGCATGTAGTATAGCTTGAAGTCCTGATTTATTCTTTTTGTTTAAGATTGCTTTTGCTATATGGGGTCTTCTCTGGTTCCATATGAAGTGTAGAATTATTTTTTCTAGATCTGTGAGAAATGATGCGGATATTTTAGTAGGGATTGCATTGAATCTGTAGATCACTTTGGGTAGTATCTTCCCTGCTCTTTCACTCCTATCTGAAACCACCTTGAGAGGGCCTGTCTTGCCACAGTCATTAATATCTCTACTGTCTCCCAGCACCCTTAAGGATGCCAGCCTCCAGGTGTCAAACGGTGTTGTGTCCCTGGGGTCTTCAATGTGCCAAGGCCACATTGTATTTCTTGAAAAGGTGAAAAAAGTCTCCATGCCTCTCCCTGTCTGCATCACTTGGGCGCTAGAGCCATGCTTGTCCCTGGCCTGCATCTCCCGAAGTTCCCTGAGAACACAACAGGCAGCCCTCTCCAGACTTCAGACTTGTTTCCTTGGAGTGAATCAGGGGAGACAGTAGACTTCACACTGACCCTCTCCTTCCCACTTCTTTTTCTCCCCTACCGAGGCTCCTACCCCCACCCCCATGCCAATCAGCTAGTGTAAATAGATCCCACTGTACCACCTGCTGCACCAGCACATCAGACCCAAATGCCTGTTGTTACAGGTTGAATTGTGTCACACAAAAACATATGTTGAAATCCTAACCCATGGTACCCGTAAATGTGACTGCATTTGGAAATAGGGTCTTTGCAGGTGAAATCAAATTAAAACAAGGTCATTAGTGTGGGCCATAGTTCCAAGATGACTAGTATCCTTATAAAAAGAGAAACAAAACATGCGAAGACAGATACACGGGGAGAACACTATTTCATGACAAAGACAGAGACTGGAGTGATATAGTTGCCAGCTAAGAAAGGCCAAGGATTGACAGCCACCGCTAGAAGCCAGAAATAGGCAAGGAAGGATCCTAGTCAGAGTCTTAGAGGGAGCATGGCCCTGCTGACACCTTGACTTTGAAATTCTTCCTTCCAGAACTGGGCGAGGATACATTTCTATTGCTTTAAGCCGCCAAATTAATGGGAATTTGTTCCAGCCTTCCTAAGAAACCAGTATACCTACTTAGGCAAAAGCCAGGAGCTTCCGTTACACCTGTCCTGAGATGGTGTCAGTCCACTCTCATCGTGCTTCATTTCTCTGACCTTCTATTTGCAAAGCACAGAAAAATAAATGGCAAAGCAGTAAATCCTACCCAATCCAAGGATAAAGGAATGGGCCAAGAGACAGACTTATTTTCTGCTATTTTTTCAAAATCCGCCAACAATGGCAGATGATGCTACCATTGATGTTCAGCAGCCTCATTATTGTAGGAGATAAAAAGGAGTGTGTTTGGGTGAAGGCATGGGGCAAGACCAGACAGGGATAGGGAATTGCCCATTCTGACACCTTCTGAGTGACATCTTCAAATATCGTTTCAGTAACAAGTCCACATAAGCTGGGAGGTCTCATCCCCCTCCCAATATGTGTACAGAGAAGCACACATTTTCCATTAAAGCCAAGGTCACCCCCAAGTGCTTTGGCAGAGCTGTGTGAAGTTGTACAGCACCTGCCTACATGTGTTTGGCCCGGTGCCCTCTTCTTGCTTCCTCTCTGATCAGAAGCACATTTATCTGCAACTTTTTTAAAGCCAGAAAAATAAAGGATCTCTCCTAGACTGTTTCAATTTTATTAAACCAATTCCAGACCATACACAATATTTTGGTTGAGTTTCAATGATGACATCCTATTGAATTTATTTTGTTCAAATGAATACAAAGGGAAATTCACCCTAGATAGCTATTCATGTCTGTTGCTTCAAAGCTGAGCTCTCTTCTTATTTCTCTCGACTTCCCTCCTGCTTTCTAAGGGAACAGAGAAATCACCCTGGTGCAAATCCTTTGTCCTTCTTTTCTCTTTCCTCCAAGCCCCTCTCTTTGCTGCTTTTCTCCTTCTCCTCTCTCAAGTCTAGTTTGTGTGGTTTGTCTCCCTCCCTGATGCCTTAATCCTTCCCCTGTTCACCTGCCCGCACCTTCAACAACCATAGTAGCAGCCCAAGACCAGTCATGAAATGAGAAAGATTGTCCTTCGGCACATCGTATCCCTTCGATGCACCTTTCTCTCCTCACTTCAGCACTTTCGGGTACCCAGCAAGGTATGGTGGGTCTGATAAGTCCTGAATCCTGGTCTGCCACCAGTCGTGTAACCTTGATCAAGCTATTTAATCTTTCTATGCTTTGGTTTCTACAAAAAGTCTTGTTCTTTCCACTTGTAAAATAAAGAAAATAATGTTGTTTTCACAGGAGAGTTGTTGCAGGAGTTAAAATGCATAAGAAGTGCCTAAAACTGTGGACACTCCATGATCACTACCCCTGCATTGAACCCCTGCTCCTGCCTGCTCGCTACCCCGGGTCCTGCTCCTGGATGGTGAACTGTATTGCGATTTTAAGTCAAGGTGGAACTTCATTCAAGAATGCTTGCTTTAGGGCTTGTTTCTAATTGACAAACAGAAATCTTTGGTATCTGATCAAGGCATTTTAACCTTTTGAGGGGAGAGATTGACCAGAAAAAGAGAGGCCCCTCCTGTGCCCAGGAAAAGTGCCAGCACAGCTAACATCACAGCTTCACATCCACCCTGCTTCCTCCATCTGGAGCTGCCTCCTTGTGAGAGAGATGGAGAAGCAAAGGCAGGCACATAGAGGGTCCTAGTCCACTTATCCCAACATCCACTAGCTACTCTGACCTTGTCCCCTGCACTCCATCCCCAGGACTCAGTGGGTCAGAGATGTCCCTCTCTGCTAGCTTTACTCAAGCATGTCCTAACTTAAGGTCCAAGAAGAAATGATTGAAAACTGTAGTCCCACCTTTGCCAAGTTCAAGCCTATCAGGGAAGTGAAGAGTTTCATGTGTGATGGCTCTGTAGTTAACAAAGTGTCATACTGCTTCAGATAAACTGACCTGTGTACTCCAGATGGTGCCATCTCAGGCTTTGCCAACCCTCAAAAATCCACATACAGAGAGGGGCGGAGCAAGATGGCCAAATAGAAACCTCTAGCGATGATCCCTCTGCACAAACACCAAATTGAACAGCTATGCATACAGAAAGTTCTCACCTTCAGAAGAACCAAAACTCAGGTGAGGGGGTCATTCCACCTGTTTTTTTTTTTTTTTTAAAAACAAAGGGAAAAAACCCAAATTTTATTCTTCCTTTAACATAAATGGAATTTCATAGACTCTATTTAATAATTAAATTTATTTTGCTGAAATATTGCAGAAGTTTGCAATTCAGGGTGTCCCAAAAGTCTCCATTCGAAGGAAAAATTTTGTAAAATTCAAAGCTACAATTTCCCATTTTCTCTATGTATGGTGACTTTTTGGACACCCTGCAGTTTGCAACTGAGTTACAGTTTTAACTTATATCAAAGAAAGAGGAGCTAAAGAGGGCAGAAAAGACAAGCTTGCATTGCCTGTGCCACCTCCCCCCACACCTCCCCCATCCCCAGGCAGTGCCACCAGCCTGCCAAGTGAAGAGAGAATCTCAGTGCCCGAGAGAGATAGAGTGAAGTGATTGTGGGGCTTTACACTGAAACCTAGGGCCATCCTAGCACAGGGGACACGGCACAGGGCAGAAGTCTGCCAGCGCCCATGGAGGGAGCATTTAGACCAGCCTGGACAGGGGGAAATCCTCTGCCCCTGAAACCCGACTTCCAGCTAGCCCCACCATTAGCTGACAAAAAGCAGCCAGGGGCCTGGACTAAATTTATAAGGCAGGCAGGCCACAAAGCCTACAGTCCTTGGGCAATTCTTGTGGCTGTACTGGCTCGGAGCCATGGACGTGGGGTGCACATGACCCAGTGAGACACTAATGGTGACAGCCAAGGCCATTCCTGTGTCACCCCTCCCCCAACTATAGTCAGTGAGTCTCGGGGAGAGTCTTCTTCCACTTGTGGAAAGGAAAGGGAAGAGCTCAGAGGACTTTGTTTTCAACTTGGGTACCATCTCAGCCACACTAAAATAAGTACCAACCAGACTCCTAAAGCCCCTGAGTCTAGGCCTTAGTTCCTGGAAGGCATTGCTGGACACAGCCTGGGCCAGAAGGAAGCATGCTGCCCTGAAGAATCAGTCCTGGCAGAATCCACCACCTCCTGACTAAAGAGCCCTTGGGCTTTGCGTAAACTTTAGAGGTCGCCAGGCAACAGTCACCATGGGTTCTGGATGAGAATGGCTGGGCTGGTGGCCACGAGGGAGTACCCACATCACTCCTCTCCCAACTCCAGCAGCCCAGCACAGACAGTGAGGAAAGAGAGAGACATTACCTGGTAATCTAGAGAATCCTGTATCTTACCCAAGTCCATGAAAGTGCTACCACCAGGAGTCTGCAAGAGACACAGCATTCCTGGGCTTGGGACATACCCAGTGCTGGTATGGCTGTCGTGACCAAAGACTTAGATCACAGCACTCAGTTCCCTTTGAAAATCTGGAAAGCCTTCTCAAAACTGCGAAGATTAAAATAAATACTCAACTCAATAAATACTCAATGCCCAGAGTATGACAGTGAGTAATGGAGAAAATGCAGCCAAGGAAAGAGGGAGGAAAAGA
The DNA here is from genome assembly GCA_963575035.1 of Avahi laniger. Taxonomy (NCBI): domain Eukaryota; kingdom Metazoa; phylum Chordata; class Mammalia; order Primates; family Indriidae; genus Avahi; species Avahi laniger. The sequence goes on from CAUYSK010076835.1 coordinate 5,342, forward strand.
GTGAGGAAGAGAAAGATAGAAAGAACCAGGTGACCCACAGGCTGCCAAAGGCTCAGAGACTCAGACAAGACATATGCCATCCTTCTGCCCTCAATTCGCATCTGCAAATGTTATACTCAGGATGCATTGAGTCCTCGTTCCCACATCCTTGATACAGATACCAGGGTAAAGAATGAAACCAATTCCTCCAAGGCACCATCAACATTTTTACTACACTAGGGCACTAGTTAGTCAATCTCAACTGGACTAATGTACCAAATAGTATCCCAGAGAGTGCCTGTCAGGGCAATTTAGATATAGCATTGGTCACCCCATTAATGGTCCAAATTGAGCTAGTCAAGCTGGCTTCATATGTAAGGGAAAGATGGCAATCCCCTCAAGTAGAGGAGGGCACTTCTCTGATTGTAAGCAAAGGAATGATAGTTGTGTTTGCTGATAAGAACCTTCCAACATGCTCTCCTTGCCTACAGGGAGAAAACAAACACATTTATCTTGGAGTGAAGGTGTTTCCCAAAACCCATGTGCCCAAGTTGTTAATTCCTATACCCATCTCCTCTGTCATTTCTCTCTTCTAATAAAGCCACTCTCCTCTTTCCACTGTGGTTACCAGAAGCCAATGAATGTAAGGGGAATGGGCTAGAGTGGGGGTAGGGAGCTGAGTAACGCACACCATCATTTCATTATCACCTCTATAATTCTGGCTTCTGCTAAACATTTATAAAATTTTAAGAAATAAAATCAGTGAATATTTCTGTTGTTTCAGATTAACATCCTGTTTCGGATAAAGACAAATCAAAGGAATAAAATCAAAACACAAATTAGAATTTTCAAAAAAAAATGGTGAAAGAGAACACATAATTTCATGTTCACATGGCATCTAAAGAAGGCAAAAAACATTAGTCCTGTAGGCCGTGAAGTCCCTGGCACCCTTGGTGGGGGAAATCTTCAGAGATTTCTGTTTACTCCTTGCAATTGAATGATGAGATGGTGAAGCACGGATTGAGAAAGGATTCTCCTCCGTGTGCCTTCAGATAAAATGTCAACCAAACGACTCATGATGTAAATGGGAACACAGCACACATAACACAAAGCATTCTTCTCAGGAGTCCAATCCTTTGTGTGACTACAGGCTCTCTCAGTTACAGAGGGAGAAGGAGGGAGGGAGGGAGAGAAAAAGAGAGACAAGAGGAAGACGGGAAGGGAGGAAACTTGAAAAGTGACTCGTAGGCTTCCTATAGTGAGGCTTTAAAAAAAAACACTTTATTGACATATGATTGACATACAAAAACCTGTACATATTTATTGTATACAACTTGATGAATCTGGGGAGATAAGTGTTCACTTGTAAAACCATCAGCACAATCAATGCCATGTACATATTCATTATCTCCAGAAGGTTCCTCCCACCCTCTTTATTATTCTGTGTGTGTGATAACAACACTTAACATACGATCTACCCTCTTAGAAAATGTTTGAATATGTAATACAGTATTGTTAACTACAGGCACTCTGCAGTGCAGTAGATCTCTAGGATTTATTAATCTTGTATAACCGAAACATTGTAGCTTTTTATAAGTGAATTTTCAATATGGATTACCCGTGAACACTTATTTGACTAAAATACTACTTCAGGAGGAAAAAAAATGAGGTAGAAAGAAAGAGGAAGAATTCCACATGTCAATTTCAAATGAGTGAGTATTCTTCATTTTGAATTCATCCTGGCAGCATGTGTGCATGTCACTGATACAGATAATCTAGAGCTGACTTAAAAAACAAAAACAAAATATAAGACCAGTGCTTGGAACTTTGCTCTAAAAGAAAGAGGGTCAAGTGAGAAATCTTTCTCCATCAAAAAAATGCAAGCAATGTCCGAGAAGAACCATGGAGAAGTCCAGAGCATCTCAGCTCCAGAAAGCTTCTTTGGCAGCACTATCCAAAGCGTCTGGGCTGCAAAAACACACCTAAGGTCCTGCCCATGGCAGCCACGATTGCAGCAATGGCATTGGAGGATGCAGGGGAAGAAGGCGGAAGGGAGCATATAGCTTACTGCCAGGTTCTACCCAGGGGTTGCCAAGAACAAACACATTCAAATTACCAGAAAACTTCATACTGCTGGAGAGTTGACTGATTTGATGGGAGAATGCACAACTTGCTCACCTTTCAAGGGCTCTGTTACCAAAGCCAGAGCAACTCACGGCTGTCAGTAATGTGTGTGCCCTCGTGTCAATCACAAGGGCAGACCTGGCTTGTGCAAGCTGATTGCACTTGGTCCTAATGACGGGGGATTTTCTGAGCCTCTTTAGAGCACGGGTCAGCAAACTTCTTCTGTAAAGGGTTAGAGAGTAAATATTTTAGGCTTTATGAGCCATACCATCTCTGTCACAATTATTCAATTCTGCCATTGTGGCACAAAAATAGCCACATACCACATACGTATACATGACTGAACATGGCTGTGTTTCAATAAACCCCTATTTATAAGAACAGATAGCTGCCCAGACTTGGCTCACAGGTTGGAATTTGCCAACTTCAGCTTTAAACAATTAGCTTGTGGTTCCAACATACCCCTAGGATGGCTGATCCATACATAGTTCACAGTGAGGTGTCAATAGAGATGAGGTCTTCTGAGTTACTGTCATTCTCATGCACTCACTCATATCAGCTCTCGATAAAACACTGTGCTGGTTTCAGAGTAGCTAGAAATTCTCTGAATTGCTTCCCATGAAGAAGTGAAATCTATAGCCTTTATTCTTAAACAGGGACAGTCTCTGTAACAGCTTGAACAATAATATACAACAAAAGAGATGTTGTGCTGGTTTCCAGGCCCAGGCTGTAAAAGACTGGTAGTTTCTGCTTTCTGTTTTTTGGAACACTTGCTTTTGAAATACAGCTACCATGCTATGAGGAAATCCAGGCAGCCCCACAGAGTGGTCCACATGGAAAGGGATGGAGGTTTCTGGCTAATACCCCCAGCTGAGCTCCTAGCCTGGCCCCTAAAACACCTCCCGCAAGATCTTCCACATACTCTATCGTGTGCCGTTCAGATGCAGAGGATCTGGTGGAATACTCTTTTAGGTCCTGGGGAATGGCAAAGCCACTAACTGAAAGAGCTTGGGTTTCTGAGGAACTGAATGGAACAGAGTCACCTCTCCCAAGCTGCACCCCCTCTCACCCTACCAACCTCCAGTGCTGTCAATCTGCATCGGACTGTAACATGAGTGAGAACTTGGATTAAATGACTGAAATTTTAGGGATTGTGATGTATCCCCAAAGTTAGTGTACCTTGAAAAAGAGGGAAACAAGGAAAGTGGATCACTCTGGACAAGTGTTACATCAGGAAAACAAGACTCAAGAAAAGAGAAGAATTCACAATATTTCCAAGGACAAATCAGCAGGGCTCCGTGATTGACTCACATTGTCAATCAGAGCCTTCTGTGTTCTACGACCTAAGTAATAAGCATGGATTTTTTTATACAGCAGAACCTACTCAACAGTTAAGCTTATATGGGGCTGACCAGATGCACTGGAAAAATGGGGCTCTTTCCAGAGGGAGGAAGATGGACAGGCAGTCAACTCTGAGCTGCAATTGAGAGCTGTTGAAAGCTTCCCCCATCTCCCATATAACAATGCCTGTAATTGCTAATTACTTCTTCTGTTAAAGCAATTTAATGTCCCAATATACATAGAAAAATTATCTGAGAGGACTTATACTTTAGACCTGGAGTCAGCAAACTATGGCTCCTGGGCCAAATCCAACCTGCCACCTATTTTTGTATGGTTGGTGAGCTAAGAATGGTTTTCACATTTGTAAATAGTTGAAAAAATTAAAAGGAAGAAATGTTCCATGGCAAGTGAAAACTGTACAAAATGCACATTTTAATGTCCATGGTTTATTGGAACACAGCTATGCACATTTGTTTAAGTTTTATTTATAGCTACTTTCTCAGCACAACAACAGAGTTCAGTAGTTACAACAGAGACTGTATGGCCTAAAATATGTACTATCGAGCCCTCTGCAGAAAACATTTGGTGACCCTTGCTTTAGACCATTGTGATCTAAATTAACCCTTTATCCTGAACTAACTTATCAGATTGACCCCTCCTCCTAACAAGCTGGGAGGACATAGTCCACTGCTCTGACAGTGTAGGAAGGAGGTAGGAATGGTGTGGGGCAGAGAACCTGAGAGCTCAGGAGCATGACACACTTCCTAGGGGGTGACAGTGGGGAGGTCTCAGAGCACTGGGATGAGCCATCAGGTACCTGGGAGGATGATGTCGGACACACAGAAACAATCAGGAAAAAAGTAGAAAACAAAAATTTACATATTCTTTGAGTTAGTCCCAGCTCCCCCAACCTGTAAACACATCCAGTGGTTTTCATGTTTTATTAAAGTAAAACAAACTGATAAAAAGAGTCACGTGTAAAGACTTTTAAAAAGAAAGTTTAAAAAAACACACACAAAAGGCAAACATCTCATTTCAACACAAGGCAATGTTTTCCAGTTTGTAAAAGTTATTAATTTAGCTCAGTATTAATACAACTTCAGATGACTCTGTTCCCAGACCTGCTATCTCAGCAATAGAGCTGGCTGGTCATGCGTGTGTTTTTAACTAATCTCCCTTCTTACCTGCTGCTTCCTGGGGAGCCAGGGTCTCATCTTGGAGCTCCATGGAGTGGAAACAACAGAAAAACCCCACAGAAACGTCAAAGGATTCCCCACTCAAGCCAGTCTTGAAGCCACATCCCCTAGGACCTCTTCGAATTTGGCTTTAGCCAGGCCCGGAAGGGCCAGTAAGGGATTAGGAAAAGCAGAAGTCTTTGTTCATAGTCCCGTATCCAACTTGGCATCAGCCCAGACTTACAGCCTGGACAGTTGGCACAAGTTGGCACTTGGACTCAGGCAGATTAACTTCTAGAAGATTTGTTCTCAGTAATCTTTGTTTTCACATGGTTGGAAAAAGGTTCAAAGTAAAAACTACAATTCACAAACTTTTTCAAAAAAACAATAATACAGATTTGGCATCTGTGCAGATTTCAACTGCATACAGAGACAAGGAAAGAATCCTTTGAATAAAACTCTCATATCCCTACTTCCTTCCATGTCTGTCTCCTTGCTCCTTCAGGGAACCTCCACTCCGCATCGCTCCCTCACTCCTTTAAAATCCCCTGACCCTCAGCTCCTCCAGACCACTCAGAACCAGCCCCTCCTATGGTGTCCTGACAAGACTGCAAGAAGCAGGTTCTTATCAAAAATAAAAAATTGATAATCCTTTAAAGACCATCAGTGAATTTAGTAAGGAAAATGAAAAGTGCTGCTCTAAATGCTTTGGGCGTTTAAGAAGATATAAATGCTGGGCATTAATATGAGCATGAGGAGGTGCTCATCTGACACACAAAAACAATGATGTAAAATACGCTAATGAACAGAAACATGGCTGTTAGGACTGGAGAGAACCTGAGGCATAATCCAGCTCAACCATGTTGTTTCCCAGATGCAGCAAGAAGCAGAACCATCTCCGGGCTGTTTCCCCAATTCCCAGTCTAGCGCCATCTCTGATGCTCCCTGTTCCCCTGGGTGTCTTTTCTGCCATCCTCAGCCTCCCTACATCAGCTGTGTGCAGAAGGATGCAAACTAGCCAAGCATTTCACCTACTAATCACAGTAAATACCCTCAGGAATCTTTTGTTGTTGTTTTATGCAAAAATGCATTAAAGCTTCTTGTGGAATGCCACATAGTGTTTCTTACAGAATAGACTCAATAAACTATCACATTCTTCTGAATCAGTGTGGTCCACCTTAAATACCTAAGTAAATTGGATCCCTAAAAAAAAAAACCTATGATAATACCTTTAACAAAGCAAATTTATTCAATTTATTGCTGCTTATATACTGGTTTTTCTTAAGAATATTTCCCTAATTTCAGATCTGGCAAAGAAGTGGTTCCACCTTATAAAGAATAAAGTAACCACCTCAGACTATAGCGTAATACAAAGGTACCAGACTGGATCACTGAGCCAACTTATCACTGCACAGGAACCCATTCCAACTTCACTCACACAATAGGGTTTGCAGGAACTATATCAGATAAATGGACATGTACATTTAGCCTAAAAGAAATGGGATGTGGCTTGGGAAAGGATTAAGTAGAGATATGGTTTGGATATTTTCACTGTAGAATCAGTGAAATCTGTATGTTAGATTATACTATTGTACACTCTGTAAAATATACACCAAATTTTATTTTGCCTATCACTGACTGGCAGTAAACCAACTAAGTCATAAAATAATTCAAAGCATCAGAGAGAAGTTAATTGGGCTATAATCAGTGGCCAGTGTGGTCTATTCCAGCTAATTATGGAGTTAAAGTGGCATTTCACAAGCAATGTAGATCCACTGAAAAATGTGAACCCTCTCTGGTTAGAATGTGATATTAAAAGAATAATATAATACCTATTCCAAAATTATCTACTAGTGGGCAAGTCCAAGACAAAGGCAGAAAAATTGAATTGGGCTTTGAGCAAGACAAACTACAAGTGACTATGAAAGAAAACACCTAGTCTAGCACATGACTATACCCTAGACCTTGGTAAATACCAAGCTGCCTCTGTCTCACTGGTTTTCAACCCGGGCTGCACAACTATTGTCTGAGGAAATTTTTTTTTTTAATTTATTTCAGCATATTATGGGGGTACAGATGTTTCTGTTACATATGTTGCCCTTGCCCCCACCTCCCTCCCTAAGTCCGAGTTTCAAATATGTCCATCATTTGGGTGGTGCACATTGCACTCTT
>CAUYSK010076838.1:0-19637 GCA_963575035.1 Avahi laniger
ACCAGCCTGAGCAAGAGCAAGACCCCGTCTCTACTAAAATTAGAAAGAAATTAACTGGACAACTAAAAATATATAGAAAAAATTAGCCGGGCATGGTGGCGCATGCCTGTAGTCCCAGCTACTTGGGAGGCTGAGGCAGGAGGGTCGCTTGAGCCCAGGAGTGTGAGGTTGTTGTGAGCTAGGCTAACGCCATGGCACTCACTCTAGCCCGGGCAACACAGTGAGACTCTGTCTCAAAAAAAAAAAAAAAAGGGCTAACTATAGCCAAAAACACAATGGTGCCCAGGGAGATGGGGGAAGGGGCCAGCTCCAGCCCCCGGCCTGGTGACAGGTACACACCTTCACTCTTTGTACACACTCCCTGGAATGTAATGCTAATTTCTTAATTAAAAAAAACGGTGAGAATCAGTTTCCAGGTCCTCCACCTCTCATAATGGATGCTGGGAGCAGTTATCTGATTAAAAAAGAAAGCCATGGTAAGGCATTTTTTAATCACGAAATTAACAGACTCATAAAAAACCTCAAACTGGGCCAGGTGTGCTGGCAGCACCTGTGGTCCCAGCTACTCAGGAGGCTGAGGTGGGAGAAGCCTTGAGTTGGAGGCTGCAGGGAGCTGTGACGACACCACTGCACTCTAGCCTGGGCAACACAGCAAGACTCCATCTAAAAAAACCAACAAAACAAAAAACACCTCAGACTGTGCTAATGGAAAGTCCTATTTCTTTTCTTCCACTCCCAGAGGTGATGACAGTTTGGGAGTATATCTTTCCAGACTATTCCCTAGAACATAAAAAAATATTTTTTAGAGGCAAAAATGAAACCCTGTTACACTCAGTGCCATAAGGCTTGTTGTTCCTGCAGAACCGGGTGCCAAACAGTGTTTCCACAGCACCACGCAGACGTGTCCCTCTTTTGGACGGCTGCCGATACATCTGCGCAGGGCAGACACCGGCACGACGTGCAGCCAGTGCTGGGCACTTGCCGTCACACACTCGCACTCACACTGCATGTCCACGCAGCCGTCCCCAGCTGCGGTGTTCGTGCCATGTCCCCGTGAACTGCGTGGGGAAGGGCAGGGCCCCAGCTGAGGCTCAGAGCAGAGGCGGCGGCTGGTAGGGAGGTTCCTCGAACCGAGGGAGAAGCAGGCAGAGCAGCAGGAACCACAGGTGCCGCGGCAACGTCTCACCTGCATGTACCGGGGGGCCTCAAAGGGCACAAGGTCCGACAGGAACTTGAAGAAGAAGACCAGCGCCTTCTTGCTGCAGCCGTGGTGGCCGCGTGTGCTCCCAAAGGAGGCCTGTGGAGAAAGGGGCATGAGGCTGGGATAGCCGGGCAGGGTCTGGGCTGCCACACTAGCCCATCTCATCAACAGGAAATTGCTACTGTGACAGAGAAAAATGACCAAAAGTGACTTTGTTTCATACATTTAAAGATGTCATGCTGTGCTTTGATGAGATGAGCTGAAAGTTTATTCAAAGGAAGAAAGTAAAAATAATTTGCTGTAGAAAACAGTAACTATGGCGTTCAGATCCTTGGGGGCACCGTGCGCTGAATGCCCCGGCGAGAGCTCTTCACTTAGCAAACGAGCTCCTGCGTTCCACGGAGACACCCTCACCTCCAAACTCCTCCTGCAGCAGAGGCAGCTGCAGGAACAGGCTGAGGGCAGTCGCCCCTCAGCAGGTGGAAACCCCAAGATCTCAACAGAACAGGCGTGGAGCGGGCAGTCGCCCCTCAGCAGGTGGAAACCCCAACATCTCAACAGAACAGGCGTGGAGCAACAGCAAACCCCAAGGAAACCCCTTCAGGGGGCAGAGGGAGTGTCCACGCTGCTGCAGACCCCGGGGTCAGGGCCAAAAGGAGGATTTAAATGGTCGTGGCCCTGAATACACCACAAAGGAACCTGCACCTACAGGAGAACCCAGTGACTCAGCCCCAGACCATGCAGATCCCTGCCCCTGACCACGTCGTGCGCGGCCTCGTGGGGTGACTGTTCACTGTGAAAAGCTGAACTGCAGCATGCACTGAGGGCCACCTCGGTCTTTTTCAAAGTGTACACCGTTCTGCAAAAGTCTGCTGAACGTTATCATGCAGACAGGCGTTAGCCGTGATAGGGAAGGGGGAAATGCTAGTGACACTGGTAATGTGTCTCTGAGAGAGGATGCCAGAGGAGCAAAGCTCAGACATTAACTATGTGCCACGTGTCAGGAAAACGGCTTGATGCCTGTCACTTAGAGATTTAAATAAAACCCGAGACTACACCAGGGGTTCCCCTCCCCCAACACATGACCACCCAGCCCCCACCTAAGTTCTCCAGCAGGTACAAGGGGCCGCAGTCCCCTCCATGCTGAACTGTCCATCACTCAACTGAAAGTGAACCTTGTTGACACTGGCTGCAGCAGGGACGCATGTGTGGGGGTGTCGGAGACCCACGCTTTATCGAATGCACTCAGGTGAAGTGTCTACAGTGACACATGGGCCAGGGCATGGTCACAGCACTCAGGTGTAGTGTCTCTCCAGCAAAAAGGCAGTTCTTTCCATGATTAAAAAAAAATATGCTAACCATACAATGTGATCTACTAAGACATATTATTAACAACTTGGAGGGCTCAAATTAGCAACCATTTGGTCTATTAACATATTAATGTTTCTTAACGATAAAAGTTAAAACAGATGTTCAAACGTTGATCACACATGTATACATCTATAAAACTCATCCAACTGCACACTTCTGTTGAATGCATTTGATTTAAATTATACCTTGATAAAGCTGATTTCAAAAGGTGAGAGGAAAAGCAAGCAAAACCAAAACACCCCCTCAATACAGCACTCCAGAAGCGCTCCTCTCCCAGCCCTCTGTCACCTTGGAAGATGTAAACCCCGGGAGACGTGTGGCCTGAGACCCCCACTACTGGTGGACTGCTGTGGTTCAGAGAGCAAAGCCCCTGCCAGCAGGTCGAGTGTACAAACGCCAGGAAACCAGGCTGGACGTGTATCAACAGTCCAGGGTGGTGGGTAGATTCTGCCATAAACCCCTAGGCACCTCACTGCAGACAGAGCAGCCAGTCACACCTGCACTTACTGGGAGCCCGAGGCCAGCTGGGCAGAGCTGGGGGAGAGCTCAAATGAGGGAGAGTCAAATGAGAAGGAACTCTGAGGAATAAAAGAGCCAGGTGGAAGGAAGCTTTCTTCAGAGACGCACATGGAAGGTCTGTCCAGGGACACTGCCTCGGGCTCTCTCCTTAAGCCCATGCGTCCTACAGCACAGAGCATCGGGGAGGAGATCCCAGGCTCCTACTCCAGGCCTGCAGAGGATCAGTAGCTGAGGTGAAAGGCTGGCCAGGTAGCTCACCTTGAACCAGTCTGCGTATGACGGGAAGACAGAGGGGCCCTCCAGAGCAGCCTGGCGCACGATCAGGAACGCAGTGACCAGGCTGTCCAGGTGGTAGCTCTCAAATGCATGCGCCATCAGACTGGCCACCCAACCTAGGTGAGAGCCAGGACCAGTCACAGCTGAACTCGGTCACCAGGGGGAAATGAAATACCAAGTGCCCCGCTGGGAGAACGTGCTTGCTCTTGCCCAAGCGCCAACTCTCAAAGGACAAGCACAGCTACTGGAGACCCTGAAGAAGCAGCGCACACTCCAGACCTCAGAGCGGCCGTCAGTGCTGAAGAGCCTGAGTGAGGGTGTTCCATTGGCAGGAGCACCCCGGGCGCTGGGCAGGCAGGGAAAGGCCTCCCCGCAGATGCTGGGATTCTGCCACCCCCAGGGCACAGGCCACACACTCACCACACCCTGACCAGCACCATCAGGCTCACGCGGACTCACCGCTGACCAGCTGCTGTGCTTCTGGGATGCAGACGACCAGTGTGGACACGCAGGACAGCACACGCTGCCAGTTGACCTCCTGTGTTTCCAAAACTTCTTGTAAATGACCAACTAACTCCTCTGGACTCAACATCACAAAGAGCTGAAACACAAGTACCCACACCCTTCAATGTTGCAGCAAACCAACGCCAGACAGAAGCCAGTCCCTTGCCTCCCACGAGCCCTGGTCCATCGCAGCCACCTCCCATCTCCCTTGGAAAGGACTCTGAGGTGGCCGGATGCAGCACAGCTGCTGTGAAGATGTTTTAACGTGTCACCCGTCCGTGGTGTCAGTGCCGGCTTAAGAACCCGCATCTCAGGAGGGCTCCGCCCATGTGCACAGCCATGGCTCACCCAGACTCCAGACTGCCCACGTGGCGTCCCTGGGAGTCAGCTGGACAAGGATTTGGCCCATCATATTTAGATCCCGCCCCCCGTGAGCGTGGCAGCAGGTCCGCACACTCACCCTGCGGTACAAAGTGCTGAGCAGAGGGTGGGTCCGCACAAAGCTCCAGTCTCTCTGCATCTGGACGGCATCAGACGCTGCAGGAGTAGAAACAGATGCAGATTTCACGTCAGTGATCACAAAGTTGTGCCTTAAAGCTTCAACATGAAAAAACTATCTTGTTTCAATTTATATTTTTTTCAATTACTGGTAGGTACACCATTTCCCTGTTTGTTGTCCATTTTCTACTTTATCAACTCTCTGTGCCTGTGGCCTACTTACTGGTAATACTTTGTCCTACTCCCTGTAAGTACTTTCAGTGTATCAACTGCATTTTAATTCTGCTGCTTTTAAGCTTTAAACTGTCAATAAACCAACCACAGTGAGGATGCTACTCACAGGACACGGCTTAGAGCAGGTGCTGAGCCCTTTGGGAAGCACCTCACAGCAACCGTGGGCATCTCCTGCATTTGTGCCTTGTCCCCACCCTGACTCCCACCCGATCACCTGTCCTGGGACACAGGACAAGACACAGACAGTTCAGTGGAAAGTGAAGACTTGGGAAAAGTCTGTCACAGACAGGGTAACAGGACACCCACAGGCAGATGACTCATTAAACACTTGCAAGAAATCCACATAACTGCATCAGAAAATGCTTATGATATAATGACATTAAAACAGAATCATGGTATTTACAGTATAATAATGTTTTTAAAAAAATCCGTTTAGAAAAAGGTCAGAAGAGTCTATACCACCCTGAACACCCCATCTCATCTGGCCTCATAAGCTAAGCGGGGTGGGGCCTGGTCAGTACTTGGATGGGAGAAAAGGCCAGCAGAAATGTTGCATGTTAAAGATATTTCTATTTTGGTGACAATTCTATCTCCTCTTCTTTACTTCTGGATTTTCTCGTAAGAACGTGTCCCTCTCAAATGAAAGGACATTTTGTAATCAAGCGTCCTTCATGACCAAAGCATCTTAGATCCTCAAATCTTGTCCACGTGCTTCGTGGCCAACCTCCGGTTGAGGAAAGAGCCGAAAGAGCTGCCGAGAGCCCCTGGCCTCTCCCTGTTCGAGCAGCACCGTGGCAACAGGGGAAAACAGTCCAAATTGGGTAGCAGTTCCGCAGCTTCAACACCAGGACCTACCTTTCAGCACAGGGTTGTGCGTGAGGACCTGAGTCAGAGTGTGACTGAAAAACCTCTTGGGAGAATCTGTGCATGTTATGCCGCGACATGTGTGTCCACTGAACACAGCGAACCTGCAAACGCAGCAGAAAGAGCTTCTCTGGAAAGGGAGTTGGAGCAACCTGGTCACGCAGATTACAAAAACAAGCACCCTGCCACATGCTGAACCGTGCCCTCCAAAATCCCCATGCTGGCGCCCTGATTTCCGATGTAATTGTGTCTAGGGGTGGGACAGTGACTAGGGTTAGGTGAGTGTGTGGCAGTGGAGCCTCCGTGGTGAGGCCACTGCCCTTGTAAGAGACCTCAGAGAGCTGTTGCCCCTCTCCACACACGTGCACGCAGGGAAAGGCAGCCTTCTGCACGCCGGAAGGAGGCCCTCACCAGAACCTGCCACAGCAGCCCAACCTCCCAACTTCCAGCCTCCACAGCTGCGAGAATCATCTGCTTCACAAGCCATAGACTTTAGTGCTTCACTCCAGCAGCTGAGCTGACTGACACACACACAAAGATTCGGAAAACGATGTAGTATTTTACACACTGCTTTAATAAAAGGACTGAGCAGTATAAGATGGTTAATGAAGCTACTGAAGTAGTTGTGGGTGACAGGAAAGGAGGTGGAGATAAGTAGGGAATGAGAAGACTGGAAAGGCTTGGGAACGGCAGGGATTCTCCTGGCTCCAGGACTGGACTTCGAGGTTCCCAATCACCTTCGTTTCAAGAAAACCCCAGCACCCGCCTTCCTGCAAACCCCACCTTTCCCTGGGCCCTGACGCCTCCCCTCCCGCCTTCCCATCCACAGATAAGTCCATAGGCATCTCCACAGAGCTATCTGGAGAGAAACAAAGGTGGCAAAACCACAACCGCTGCGGAATCTAAGCAGGCAGCGGCTAACTGGGAAGACGCGTGACTGCCGTGTGTTCCAGAAAGGTGGGCTGAGAGGGCAGGAATGAAGCAGGGAGGGAGGGAGGCCACAGCACCCAGATCAAATGTGGGGAGGGTGAAGGAGGAGCCACCTGGGCACACTCAGTGGGAGGAAGGTTTGCGATAACTCTCGGGGTCCCATTCCTGGGACCAGAAGTGCAGGAATTGCAGAAGCAGATAGGACAGCCCAGGAAGGGGTGCCCGGCACCCCACTTCATCTGCAGAGGGAGGAGGCTGAGCGGAACACACTCCCAGGGTTCCCAGTGGCTGACTGCTCCTGACATTACCACAAACGGCAGAGAAAGTGCTCAGGAGGCAGCTGTCGACACTTTGGAAGTGTTTAAAGTACCCTGGGTCTCTTGAGTAGCAGGAACAACCTCCCATGCACCCCAGGCTGTCCTGCCCTGGGACATACCAGCACCTCACTGCCTTGTGCGAGGGGGACCCATCCTGTGCGCCGGCAGCCAGAGCATCCAGGGCAACTGATAACGGAAGCCGGGAACAGAAAACGACATCAGCACATGTCCATTGAAAACAATCCCTAACAAAGTATTTCTGGACAATTTCCAAATTACATCCCCAGAAGGCACCAAGTTCATTAAGACCTCTAAGTGTCCTCAGCGCTACTGAAATCCGTAAGCCTTTAAAGCTAATCAAAACACGTAGACAGAACAGAACAATTCCCCGCTAACCACAGATGAAAATGCTGTCCCTCCACATCACTGCTCTGCATGTTAAATCTGAAGCCACTATGATCTGGCAGACAGGACAGAGCGGGGCGGAGAATCCATACAGTGAGGCAGGTGGGCGAAACGCTTCGAATGGAAACGCAAGAAACTGCTAGAATGGCCACGAGCAATGGAGGCAGAGCGATTGACTCACAGGTCAGCATCCTTTGCAGCACGTCAAGGGCGACCTGTCAAAACAGAACGTAAACCACCGTCACTCTGTATTTTCAGGCAGTCCCGTGCTCGTACAACACAAGAGAATTACTTGTTATTCTAAAGTAAAATAAGAAGTTAACTTTACAAGGAGGTCCATTTTTTAAAATTTCCTCTTAAACCTAGAAATTATCCCAACACCAAGACAGTGAAGAGGCAGAACTTTCTGGAATCCTCCCTCGTGACACCCTACGACTGCTCCCGCATGGCCTGAGGCTGAGCCCCGGGGCTGGGCAGGACACTGGCTCTGACAGGCCTTTGGGAAGCTGTAGGCACCAGAGGTTTGCTGACAACACCGTCTCGGCCCGGACTGCAGTGCAGAGCTCTGCCTCCCCAGCCGGAAAGCTCGGGCCTGGATCCTGGGCCGTGTGCTGAGACCGGCACCCTCGAGACCTCTGGGACTAGAAGACCTGGGTAAGAAGATGCGACACACATCTCCCTTCCTCAATCCACTGACTTATGGAGAAATAAAACCCAAGAGCACCTCACGACCGCAACAACGTAGATTTCCTCACAAAACAACCTGGGGTGTGTGGCACACACAACCTGGGGTGTGTGCCAAAATGTTAGGCTGTGGTTCAGGAACTTCCAAAAGGGAACGAAAACTTGGAACGTGCTACCCAGAGCAATCTATAGATTCAACGCAATCCCCATCAAAATACTAATGTCATTTTTCACAGAAATAGAAAAAACAATCCTAAAATTTCCTAACAGTCCATCAAAAATAATGCCTAAGTATTTTTGGACAGTGGATCAATGTCCAAGTTCCATCCCCAGAAGGCACCACATTCATCAAGACTTCTTACGCGCCCCCAGTGCTACTGAAATCTGTAAACCTGAACTATGGAACCGAGAAGGAGCCTGAATAACCGAAGCAATTCTGAGTTAAAACAGCAAAGCCAGAGGCATCACACTATCTGACCATATTAACCAAAACAGTACGGCACTGGCATAAAAGAACAGAGAAACCAGAAATAAACCCATGTTAACAGCGAAGAGATTTTTTGTTGTGGTTGTTGACGTGCAACGGCATAATCACAGCTCACTGCAGCCTCGAACTCCTGGGCTCAAGCGATCCTCCTGCCTCAGCCTCCCAGAGTGCTGGGATTACAGGTGTGAGCCACCACACCCAGCCTCACCAAAGGCTCCAAGAATACTCACTGGGGAAAACAGACTCTTCAGTAAAGGATGCTGGGAAAACTGGATATCCATGTGTAGAATGAAACTGGATTTCTCTCTCCCCATGTACAAAAATCAACTTGACATGGATTAAAGACTTAAATGTAAGAACAAAAACTATAAAACTACTAGAAGAAACCATATGGGCAGCACTTCAGGACATTTAGGCAACAAAGATAAAAATAGACAAATGGGACTACAGTAAACTAAAAAGTTTCTGGAAAGCAAAGGAAACCATCAGCAGAGTGAAGAGACAGTATCTGCAAACCATTCATCTGATGAAGGACAAATACCCAGAATATACAAAGGACTCAAGCAACTCAGGACAAAAAAAACAAAAAACAAATAATCTCATTTAACAGTGGGCAAAGGGGCCAGGTGCAGTGGCTCACACCTGTAATCCCAGCACTTTGGGAGGCCGAGGCAGGAGGATTAGTTGAGGCCAGGGGTATGAAACCAGCCTGCGAAATATAGCGAGACCCCATCTCTACAAAAAAACAAAATTAAAAATTAGCCAGGGCCGGGCGCAGTGGCTCACGCCTGTAATCCTAGCACTCTGGGAGGCCGAAGCGGGTGGATTGTTTGAGCTCAGGAGTTTGAAACCAGCCTGAACAAGAGCGAGACCCCGTCTCTACTAAAAACAGAAAGAAATTAATTGGACAACTAAAAATATATAGAAAAATCTAGCTGGGCATGGTGGCACATGCCTGTAGTCCCAGCTACTTGGGAGGCTGAGGCAGGAAGATTGCTTGAGTCCAGGAGTTTGAGGTTGCTGTGAGCTAAGATGATGCCACGGCACTCTAGCCCAGGCAACACAGTGAGACTCTGTCTCAAAAAAAAAAAAAAAAAAAAAAATTAGCCAAGCGTGGTGGTGCACACCTGTAGTCCCAGCTAGTTGAGAGGCTAAGGCAGGAGGATCACTTGAGCCCAGAAATTTGAGGTTGCTATGAGCTAGGTTGATACCATGGCACTCTGGCCCAGGTGACAGGGTAAGAGACTGTCTCAAAAAAAAAAAAAAAAGGAAAGAAAGATGGAAGTAAGGAAGGAAGAAATTTCATCATTTGCAGCAACACAGATGGAACTGGACAATACTATGTTAAGTGAAATAAACTACACACAGAAAACAAACATTGCGTGTTCTCACTTACGTGGGAGCTAAAGAAAGTTGGTCTCGTGGAGGGAGAGTAGAACGACAGACACTAGAGGGTGGGAAGTGGGGTGAAGAAAGGGTGGTTAATGGACACAAATATAGTCAGATGGGAGTGAGTTCTAGTGTTCCACAGCACAGTGGAGAGACTGAAGTTCACAGTGTATCTATATTTCAAAGTAGCTAGAAGAGAGGAATGTTCCTGACACACAGAAATGATAAATACTGAGGTCATGGATGTTCCAAATACGAAATATGCCATGTATCCCCAAAACACATACAAATATGTATCAGTAAAAATATTTGTACAAAACACTTGCGATGGGACTGGAGACCACTCTTAAGGGTGCGGCCCATTTCTACAATGAGGCCAATTTCCAACCTCTTCACTTTACTCCTCCTACCTGGGGCATCTTTTCTGACTCCACAGTTCTTCTCGGATCTGAGTGCTTCTGAAATCCGCTCAGAACAAACATTTGTACAAGACCTGAAAAACCACGAAATCCAAGTATTTACATATAACATGGTCTCCAAACAGCTGTGAACCACACAGACCACCCTTCAGAGGGGTGTGTGCACATGGGTTGAGGGCTAACTGGGCCAGGGCAGCTGCCAGGACACGGCTCCCAGCCCCAGGGAGCCCCACAGCACACAGCACTCACCAAACCAGCCAACACAACCAGACTTTTCTTCTTGCCATTCTATCTGAAAGGGGAATCAACTTTATAGCAAGGATTTTCCTCTCCTAAACAAGGGTGGCTCCCAAGGATGCTTTAGGGATGGTCTCTCCAGCCATCTACAACGCCAGCAACAGAGGGACCCGGGTACGTCACATCCTGAGGCATGAAACACACTCATCCTTCTTAAGAGAGTAGAACCCAATAGAGCTGAAATTAAAAGGATTTTCTATCTAATCTCCAATTTAAACTTAATCTACCTAAGACTAGATTACAGGAGTTCTAGAATGATAAGTAGCTCATGCCACCAAGAAAGTTTTAAGGAAAAGGAATGTGTCTTTTGCAAAGTGAAACAAAAACAAGCTACCTGCATGGACCATTCCACTCCACGTTTGATTTTTATCGTAGGTATCACTCCTCAGGGATTACTGGCAATGCAAGGTTCTGCTGCCGCAGACGCGGCTGGGGCCGCTCTGAGGGAAAGGTGTGCAGAAACACACACGTGCCAACGGGCTGAGCTACTGGAACTTCCACACCACTCAGGTCAAATACAAACCCACCAGGACAGATTCAGACCGAGATGCTGTCACGCTGGATTCCCGCAGTCACTGGTGTAGGGAGGCAATTCTGCTGCCAACGTACCTTCGTAGCAGACGAATCCATTGGTCAAAATGAATCCTACCCAGGAACGTACCAGAAAGCATAGCTCTGGCGATGTCGGTGTCTGGACAGGACTCTTCTATCTGCTCGCACAGAAGACACAGGTTCCTGAAGAGCCACACTCCCAAAGCCTGCACGTCAGAGTGGCTGGAGACAATGACACACAGCTCAGCCTGAGCCACCATTGCCATCGTGAGCAACTCTCGTTTCACCAGGGAGCTGGGCCAGCGAGGCTGAGCTGGCGACCGTCTAAGCCTTTCTGCCCCAGGGAAGGGGCACCACTTGGTTGCTACTGACATAAAAACCATCATTTTCAAGTAGTTTACTTATGTGGAGTTGCTCACTATTGTCGTGGGGGGAAAAGAATGTTCAGTGATAATAAAATAGCCCTTGACAAGACAGACAGCTGCAGTTACAGGTCATAGGTTCACATCAAGGCACAGCCGAGCAGACACCCACGTGATCTGTGGCCTCACCTACGCGGTGGGGGAGTTCTCGCCCGCCAGGCCTGCAGCTCCCTGATGCCCGACAGAACATTTACCGGCCATCTGTTTCTTCGCAGAAATGCCTATTGAAACCCTCTGTCCATTTTTAACTGGATCATTTGTCTTTGTATTATTGAGCTGTAAGAGCTCTTGAACCTAAATACTAGACTCTCAATAACACAAGTGATTTCTCGTATTCCGCTGTCTCGGACACGTCCTCTGACATACAAGTTTTAAAATTCAATGTAGCCCAACAGATCCACATTTTGATTTTAGATGAGTTTTTGGTGTCATATCTAAGAAGAAGTCACCTAATCAAAGGTACTGAGGCCACGCAGATTCAACCCTATGCTTTCTTCTAGGAATGTTGCAGTTTTAGCTCTTGTATTCAGGCTTTCAACGCATTTTTAGGTAACTGCACTGAATGTGCTCATCACGTTGGGGAGTGACACTGTATTACGTCTTCCAGCCCATGAAAACAGGTCGTCTTTCCATGTGTTTAGGTCTTACTTTCTTTTTTCTTTCTTTTTAGAGACAGGGCTGGAGTGCAGAGGCATCACCACAGCACACTGCAGCCTCAAGCTGCTGGGCCCAAGCGATCCTCCTGCCTCAGCCTCCAGTAGCTGGGACTACAGGCACCACAACACCCAGCTAATTCGTTTTTCACTTTTTTTCAGAAATGGGGTCTTGGTATGTTACACAGGTACAAACCATCCCACCAAGATTATTTAGGTCTTAATTTCTTTCAATAACATTTTATAGTTTTCAGTGTACAAGTTTTGTACTTCTTTATTTCTAGTTTATTCTTGATGCTTTTTAAAATCTTATTGTTTTCTAAATTGACTTTTCATT
The DNA here is from genome assembly GCA_963575035.1 of Avahi laniger. Classification (NCBI taxonomy): domain Eukaryota; kingdom Metazoa; phylum Chordata; class Mammalia; order Primates; family Indriidae; genus Avahi; species Avahi laniger. Next base: position 12,360 of record CAUYSK010076838.1, read on the forward strand.
GTCATTGCATAAAAATGCCATTTCTGTGTATTGGTCTTATATCCTGCAACCGTGCTCAACTCGTTTCTTAGCTCTAATACTTTTTGTGTGGATTCCTTAGGATTTTTACACACAAGATCATCTCATCCACAGAGACAGCGTTAGTTCTTCCTTTCCAATACAGACGCTTTTTATTCCTTCTGCCTAACTGTCCCAGCTAGAACCTCCGGCACAATGTTGAACAGAAGTGGCAGGAAAGGACACCCTTTCTTGTTCTTGATCTTAGGGAGAACCTTTCGCTTTTTAACCACGAAGGATGGTGTTAGCCGTGGGCTTTTTACAGACGTCTTTGCAGGTTGAAGTTCCTCTGACCCCTGGTTTGTTGAGTCTCATCAGTAGAGAGTTGGATTTTGTCAACTGCCTTTGCTGCATCTACTGAGAGAATCACTCAAGCCCTTTACTCCATTAATATGATACATTAATTGATCTTCAGATGTCAAAGCAACCATGTGTTTCTGGGATAAGTCTCACTTTGTCAAGGTGCGTGTATAGTCCTTTTCTGCGTTTCTGGATTCAGTCTGCTAATATCTCTGCATCTACACTCCTTAGAGATGCTGATCGTACTTTTCTTGTTACCTTTGCCTGGCTTTAGTATCAGGGTAATACAATGCATGGAATAAGCTGCAAAGTGTTCCCTCCTTTGTTTCCAGAAGAATGTGTGAAGAAACAGCATTATTCCCCAGTGAAACCATCTGAGGCTGGGATTCTCTATGAGGGAAGATTTTAAGCTAGTAATTTTAGATTTTCTTTTTAAGTCAATTTCTGTCATTTGCATCTTTGCAGAAATTTGTCCATTTATCTGTTCTCTAATTTGCTGGCATAAACATCGTTTATGGTATTCTCTTACAATGTGTTTAATCTCTGCGAGGTCAGCAGTGATGTCCCTTCTCTCATTCCTGACCCTTTGGTCATTTATCTTTTTTTTTCTTGTCAGTATTGCTAAAGGTTTATCAATTTTCTTAATCTTTTCAAAGAGCCAATTTTTTTTCACTGATTTTTCTCTATTGTTATTACGTATTCTAATTCATTGATTTCTGTTCTAGTCCTTATTATTTCTTTCCTTCTGCTTGCTTAGGATTTAGTTCGCTCTTCTTTTTCAAGTTTTTAAAAGTCAAAGCTCAGGTTGATTTGAGATCATTTTTTTTTTTAAAATATAGGCTTTCACAGTTACAAATTGCCCTTTAAGCATTTCTTTAGCTGCATCCTATAAATGTTGGTATAATCTTTTCATTTTCAATTGTCTCAAGGTATTTTCTAATTTCCCTGTGACTTTTTTCACTCAATGATTATTTAGCAGTGTGTTGTATGATTTCCAAATATTGTGGGTTTTCCAAATTTCCCTCTGTTGTCGATGCTAATTAAATTATTTTGTGGCTAGAGAACATACACTGAATGATTTCAACCCTTCTAAACCTATTGCAACTTATTTGATGGCCTGAACCTTGTGCTCTATGCTGGGGACGTACAAACATGCATTCTGCTACTACTAGGGGAGTGTTCTGCAGCCAGGTTGGTTTGTGGTGCTCGCACCTTCTACGTCATTGCTGATCTGCTTGTTTTATCCATTAATGAAGGGGGAATTGGAGTCTCTAATAATTACTGTTGAAATATCTATTTCTCCCTTTAATTCTGCCCGTTCTTCCTTCCTAGATTTTAGAGCTGACATTAGGTGTGTATATGTTAAGAAGTGTGTCTGTCACACAGTTAAGTGTATTAATCTTCCATAGCCTTTGGACTTTATGTCATATTTAGGCCTTCCTACTTTAAGATTATAAAAATATTCTTCTATGATTTCTTCTTGTTCTTTTATGTTTTCTTTTTTTCTCTTCCAAGGATTCATCTAGAATTTTTCTGGTACATGGAAAAGATCGAGTGTTTTTATTCCTGACGTGCGCTGGCGTCATACCACTGCCCAGCATGGCATTTTCAACTGCTCCACAGTCCCCCAAACTACACCAGGGAAGAACCATACAAACCTCCAGCCTTCTGCTGGGCCGGGGGAGGAGCACAGGATGCGGTCTGAGGTTCCAGATCCTTCTTATCTACACTTTAACCAGTGCTGTTGAGCCCTTCCCCCTAGGCCTTCAGGAATAAAGAGGAAACACTGGCCTGGTTCTCATCTTCCCAAACTGCTGGCCCAGGACAGGTCTCCTTAAGTTGGCTAAGGCACTTATGACTGGTCCGTATGCTTCCTGTCTCCAAAACTGTGTTTTTGTTACCTCCTTTCCTGCACTTGTCCATCTTTACGGGCTTATAGCATTCATAAAGTTCCTTTTCTGACTCCTAACAAGATTTCAGGAAGGAATAAAAGTAGTTTATTCAACATGTATTCTATCAACCATATTTACATGGATGCCTTTTTTTTCTAGTTTTTAAACATATTATCACAAGATGTATCTTATACAAAGAAAATTTGCATGATAAGCACTTCAGTTACAACAAATGTTCTCTTTAAGTAATATAGCAATAGCTTCTTGAAGTGATTTTTGGCTTTGAAATATAATTTGTCTTAGACTAGATTGCAAAAATAATCATGCACTATTGTAATAATAGAATCATCATTACCTTTCCACCAGCTCCTGTAGGCTCACAATGTTTTGTACATGAAGATGCCACACAGCTTCAAGCAACAAAGAGTTCTGAAGAAAATAACAGTATTTTGAGTCCTTCATGCATTTCCCATACAATGTTCACCCTCGGTTCCTAACCATCATGCCCCAAGGAAAATTAAAGTGGTGTAACGCACAGAGCCTGAAATATAAATTTTGTGGTTTTCAAACTCTCCAGCCCTAGACACTCACGACCAGCACCTCAAATTTACTATTTCTCCCCCGCTGGGCTCTAGGGTAACCCTCCTCCAATCCTCTCTCCAAACTGCGGCCAATACGATATTTCAAAACACAAACAGACATGCCAATCTCCTCTTCAGAAGCCTTTGCAGCCTCCTCGTGGCTCCCAAGAACAAAGTTCTAACTCCTCACCGTGGTACACGGCCCTCTTGTGACCTGCCCTCGTCTTTCCCGTTTGACCCTCTCCCACGTGACAACCTCTTTAGCACAGACACACATCATCCGCTAGGATGCCGTGCTCCAGTCATGCTGACCTGAGCTTCGTGGCCTGCTGTGTCCTGCCCTCCTGTCCCGCTAATTCCCATTCCTCCCCACACTCCTGACTCTCCGCTCTGATGTGCACATTCATCTTTGCAATTCACACACTGAGTGGCCCTTTTCCACGCTTGAGAGCGCTGAGTGCGGGAACCATAACAACATCTGACAAATCAAATGAACTCTATGATGTACGCTGGACAAAAGAATGGGGAAAAAATGAACAATCACCTTCGTTTTTTCTTTCCTCTTTCTATATACATGCTACCAAGTGGTTACTTTGAGTTCTTTCAACTCTTCAAAAGTCTGTAAGTATACTAAGTTCAAAATGCTTCAGAAATGAGCAGTTAAGGATAATTTTTAAGTTACATTTTTATAGTTTACTGTTCTGGTAAACTCTTTATAATCATATACTCAACGCAGAGCAGCATGTTTTGTGGTATATTCTATCCTGATGAATACCACTAATGATGGGTGCGCAGGGACAACTCGTGACTATAGGTGGCCTGTCCCCCCAACAGAGGCTTTGCTGAACCCTTTTCTTTTCTCTGTCACTAACGAGAAGCTCAGTGAAATTCCTAAGAAAACTAGAGATTTTGCTGGCTCCATCCACGTCAGCAGAATACCATTTGGAAGCACTGGAGAGGCAGAATTAAAACCTCAAACTTACCTGCACTTTCCATAATTCTTGACAGAAGATGAGACGGGAGAACATACCGTGTGCCAGTAAGTGCTGAGCAGTCTCCAACAAGGAAGACAGTTTCTTCTGAAAAAAGATTAAGTCTTATAAAAAACAGGCAAGTTGCCTGAAACACTATTAAAGGAACCAGCGTAAACGTAACAGCTCGTTTCTTTGTCTCGCTGGCGTCTTACTCTCTGTTCCGGAGCCAGCGCGGCAGAGGGACCGGGCTCTGCTGCAGCCGCGCAGATCTGCTCCACGCTGGAGGCCACCACCCTGGCCGACAGAACGCCCACTGGAACCCCCAGCCTTGAGGCTTCATCCCGCAAAACAGACCCTTAAAGACAAAATAAAACCATAGCTTTCTCTTAAAACATGGACAAAATTTAAGATAGAAGACTTGCAGTTTAAAATGCCTTATTTTAAGTTATAGCGTCATAGAAAATTGCCTTTCAAAGGGGAGAACAGATGTGAAGGGAGAATATTGAGATAAAAAATTAAGATAATTTCATGACTAAAGCAGCTCACAATACAATTAGTAGCAACATCTGAACCCCAGAGTTATACACACATATTTGTTATGCTTTGTGTGACGCAAAACAAGATTAGGAGATATTAATATATTCTGACCAAGAATTTTATCACCTTTTTCCAAAGGAGCACAATAAACTGAGAACTGCTGCAGGCTCTTTCAATTCATTTGTTTTTCTAATTACTTCTGGGTCAGAGACAAGCCTGCTCCTGTTGACTTTATATTGATTTTTTTTTTTTAAGAGAGAAGGTCTCACTCTGTTGCCCAATCTGGGGTGTAGCAGTGCAATTGTTGCTCACTATAACCTTGAACTTGTGGACTCAAGCCATCCTCACACCTTAGCCTCCCAATTAGCTGGGCTTACACCTGTAAATATTGATGTTTGAGGTAAAATTAGGTAGGGATTTTTGCAATGCTCTGCCATGCACCTGCTGGGCAGCAGAAGTCACCGGTGTGCTCAGACCGCAGGGCTGCTAGGTGGAACCCGCAGTGCTGGCCCACAGGCAGCACCAGCCTCTGGTCCACATTCGATAAAGCGAGAGCCGTGCACAGTGGCTCACACCTGCAATCCCAGCATTTTGGGAGGCTGAGGTGGGAGGATCTCTGGGCCCAGGAGTTCAAGGCTGTGGTGAGCAATGGTCACGCCACTGCACTCCAGCCTGAGTAACAAAGCGAGAGACCTTGTCTCTTTAAAAAAAAAAAAAGTGAGAAATGCAGGGCAGCTGGAAGAAGGTGATGTCTATGAGCAAACTGGCATCTAATTCATTTGGCTTCCAAAAGAACTTAACAGGATAGCAAACTGCAGCACCTGCCTGTTATCTTCAAGGCTCTGAAAACACAATAGTTACAGGCTTTAAATTACAGTATTAGAAATCAGCAACTGCTGTGGTCAAGATGTAATTCACGGGAGAAAGGTAGAAAAATGCCAATTTCTAGACATTTGTTTCTAATTTATCTCCACGGGAAAGTTTATTTCTGTTTTTATTTACAAGGCTTTTATCACGTATATAAACGTAAGTAAGTATAGTAGCTCTATCTTTACCAGGAAAAACTAAAGTCATGAATTAAAGGTCTATCCATATTTCTGTGGTTCAGATGAAAGAGCTTCTTACATAAGTTCTCTTGACTAATCTCAAGTTCCATGCAAGAAAGTGTGTGCCTGAGCCAGCTTCCCTCGAATGACATAAAATTTGTGAAATTCAAACACGATTATGGCAGTGCAAATCAGTATCATTTACCAATAACATTCAGTGATCAGTTGTCAAGGCAGGCCTTTTATTTGAGGTTATTTTAATAGAAATTTAAAATAAATTACTTAATATCACTTTCTGAAACACCAGTCATTACATAATAAAAATGAAAAGGACCAGGAAATGGCTTTCATTTTGTTATTGCCCCAGAACTCCCCCACCTCACACTCTCAGACTGGGCGGCGGACACCTAGGAACGTATTTCCGGTTTCCTGTCTGCTCTGCGGAGCTCAGCACAACCTGTTTCAGCCACATCCCTGTTGTGGCTGTCCCATGCTTCCCAAGGGACATTTTGGTTCCTGCTGCTTCTGAGCCCACGTTGAGTTGTTTTTAAACACGGCATCATAAAAAGCCCAAAGCAAATCACAAAAACATGATTTGTAATGTGTGACTATACACACAAGTGGAAAACCGGTATCTGGGGGGGAATTTAAATTTCTACTTATTATAAGCAGATCACAGTCACTTTATATAAAAAAAAAATCCTCTGTAACCAATATATTAAGAAAATGAAGCTATAACTTACCTACAAATGAACCAGAATGATTAGTGTAGGGCTCAGGACCCTCACAAGCAATCAATTCGCTGAGACACAATTTTTTACACGATGGACCTTCTACCTAGAAACCAAAATACAAAGAACTCCATTTTTAAAACTCATGCTGTGTGCATAAACACAATCTGTGTGTATGTAATGCCTACTGAGCTATTTTCAAATATTTTAAAAAATAAAAAATTTTAAAACCTTTTGAGAATCATTAAATTCATTTTCCAATTCCTTTTACACACAAAGACATAAATGCTGCCAGTTTTTCTTCTCACCTAGTCAAAATTCAATGACTGCCCCTATCAGATTCCAGGCTTCCCAGATGTTTTCTTATGCAGGCAATGCCATGGCTGGGTTCAAAAAACCGAACCTGTACCTGCCAGCAAAGGAAAATCAATTTTCTCTTACCTCAAGCAAGAGGTCATTCAAGTCTTGGTGGCTTCTCAGGAGGTGCACGGCTGATGCCTTTAATTTCTGTTCCCTTTCAGGATTATATTTTTGCCTCTTGACCCTTCCTGCTAATGGGGAAAATCAGTTTCCAAAATCACTGTTTAAATAAGACACTGTGCCATCCTGTAGCCCTGACCCAATGCACTGTGGACACAGGCTGTTTCTGTGGGATTCCTCGATTCGGTCGTGAGAAAACATCAGACAAACCCAACTGAAGGACGTTCTATAAAATAACAGACCAGCCCTCCTCTAGTACCGAGGTCCCAGACAGAACACCCAGGAGGACGATATAACATACGACGTGGGACATTATGGTGAAAACCGATGTGATCTGAATCAATCTGCAGTTAACAGCACCGAACCAACGATGATTTCTTGGGTCTGACTCCTTTTTTTTTTTTTTTTGAGACCGAGTCTCACTCTGTTGCCTGGGCTAGAGTGCCGTGGCGTCAGCCTAGCTCACAGCAGCTTCAAACTCCAGGGCTCAAGCGATCCTCCTGCCTCAGCCTCCTGAGTAGCTGGGACTACAGGCATGTGCCACCATGCCCAGCTAATTTTTTCTATATATTTTTAGTTGTCCAATTAATTTCTTTCTAATTTTTAGTAGAGACGGGGTCTCGCTCTTGCTCAGGCTGGTTTCGAACTCCTGAGCTCAAACAATCCGCCCGCCTCGGCCT
>CAUYSK010076840.1:0-51836 GCA_963575035.1 Avahi laniger
TCCCAGCTCTTTGGGTGGTTTTGAATGTTGGATCGCTTTTGTCCTGTTGTTTGTGGTTGCGGTGTGCGTGGCTTACGCCACGGCACTCGCTCCAGGCAAGAGATTGAGACTCTTTATAAAAAAAAAAAAAAAAAAAAAAGCCACCTCCTCTCAGCCTTTGCTGCCATCCAGGAAGGCTAATCTGGAACAAAAGTGCCTCCTGAAACGGTGCTTGAGCCATGGCCCCCGAAGAGGCCTGTGAGCCTCTACCCCCAGCACTGAGCATGGGGCCCACTGTGTCCAGTCATGTAAATTTGATACCAATGTATTTAAAACAAACAAAAAGCAAACAATACAAGGCCAGAAAATGGGCTCAGGTGGACTTGGGGTTCCAGCTGGCTTCCCTCCCTCTCTCGGTGGAGGGGCTAGTCTCTGGGACCCTGTGTGGGAAGGAGAAGGCCCCCAGGGAGGCTTTCTTATCTTGTCCCCATTGGGTCCTAGAGCCAGCCTTCCCTTAGGCTCTCCCTGAGAGCAGGTTACAGCAAGGCAGGGGGGCAGGAGACCAGCTGCCGTGGGGTCTAGGGGGCCCTGGATGGATGAAAGGGACCGTTCCCATTTGTCTAGCTTCTCACCTGGAGTAGTGACAGCAGCTCCTGCATGCCAGGCTCTGGGTAAATGCTTTACACACATCACCCCAGGTAATCCTCTCAGCAACCCTATGAGGTAGGCACACTATTATACCCATTCTACAGGTGAAGAAACTGAGACTCAGTAAGTTGTTTTCCCAAAGCCATCCAGCTGGGCAGAGAGGACACAGATTTAGGAACCAAGTCTGTGTCCCCCAAAACCTATGTGCTTAAAACAACACGGTCCACACTGCATCCACGTGGTCCAGCTCTGCCTTGCCCCTTGCACCGCTCTGGAAGACTGGTGGCCAAGCCTGGTGGAAGGCCTGTGGGTGCCGGTCTTGGTTCTGTCATTGTAGCTTGAGAACCTGGACAGGTGACGTTACCACTCTGTGCCTCAGTTTCCTCATCCACAAAATGTGATAAGCCTACCTCACAGGGGTTGTCAGGATCAAATAAGACACTGTATGAAAAGGGGTATAGTGTCTGACAGAATAAGGGCACCATACCTATCATAATACTTTATTTTACAGATGAGGAAACTGAGGTTCGAGAGAGGGGATTCACTTATCCCAGATCACCTGGGAGCTCTGACACCTTGGCCACCCCACCTCCACCCCAAAAGCAAATGGAGCAGGCTTCCATGGGGCTGTGGATGGGGTCCTGCCCACAGAGCCCAGGCTGGGTGGGATTGGAGGCTTCCCAAGCAGATGGCAGTGGGCTCCCACCTGAGCTGTGCTGAACAGAAGCCTTGGAGTAGCAATTGCTCAGGAGTAAATTAATACGTTCATTCACTCAATCATTTATTCAACACTCCTCTGCTTAAAATCTGCCAAAGCCTTTCTTCCCATAGCACTAGAATTACAACCAAATTCCTCCCCAGGCCCTCTGCAGCCCTGCAGGCTCTGGCCTTCCACTGTGGCTCTGACTTCAGTCTGCCCACTACTTGTCTCCTTGCTCATGGCCTCCTCACAATTCCACTTACCAAGTTCTATCCTGCCCCAGTGCCTTTGCACTTGCCATTTCCTCCACCACGAATGCTCTTCCCAGCCAGCTCTTCCCATGATGGCATGTACCTATATACCTATAGTCCCAGCTACTCAGGAGACTGCGGTGGGAGGATCACTTGAGGCCAGGAGTTCAAGTCCAGCCTGGGCAACATAGTGAGAACTCATCTCTAAAAAAATAAATAAAAAAGAATGCTCTTCCCCAGCCTTTGTCCATTCCTTCCTGTTATGCAGATCTTTGCACAAATAGGCCTCCTTCTCTCATCCCCAGATAAGTAGCCCTATCCACCACTTCCCCTGCTAATTTTCTTCCTAGCACTTATTGCTCTCTAAAATTATCTTCTTTATGTATCTACGCATTTGTTTGCTGTCTGTCTCTTCCCACCAGGATGCCAGCTCTATGACAGCAGGGACCACATTGTCTCTGTTGATTCCTCAGTGCCCAGGAAGGTGCCAGGTGCCCAGCAAATGAAGAAATGTGTGTACAGCCTATGCAGTTTTGAAATCGAAAATGTTTTCAAGCTGTAAATAGGTGGTCACAGGTGAGTGCTAGTGGTGGGGTGAGGGTGGGGTCCTGATCCGAGACTGGAAGCCCCTGAGGGCAGGATGCCCGTCCAAATCCTCCGCCCAGGTTCCAGCCCCGATCCGGAGCCCCTTACCGCGGCGTCCCCAGGCGGGGGCGTTAGAGTCCTCGAGGGCTGCTCCGGGATCCCACAGCAAAGCCCCCTCCCCCCAGGCCGGCGGGTGGGGTACGCGCAGTGGGGCACGCGGGCCGCCAGGGGGTGCTGTTGGGGCGCGCACGGCCCACTTGGCGCCCGGGCCACGAGCGAGCGTAGCCAGGCCGCCCGGGAACTTTTTTCCTCGCGCTCTCGCTCTCCTTCTCCCCCCGCGCGTCTCCCGCCCGCCCGCCGGTCCGCTCTTCCTGTGCGGAGGGGATCGCATTTCCCCGCGGCACCCGCGGACACCAGGCAGGCCCGGTGCGCGGTGCGCGGACAAGGCCAGGTCCCCGCGCCGCCGGCTCCCCGCGCTCCCGGGCGCCGCCCCCGCTCGCGGCTGGGCTCTGAGAGGCGAGTTGGAGCGAGGCGGCGGCGAGGGCAAGAGGCGAGCCGAGCAGGCCGCCCTGCCCGCGGCCCGAGAGCCGGCGCGAGGAGGGGGCGCTGCGGCCCACCCTCCTTCCTGCCTGGCCGCGGGCCGGCCGGGCCGCCGCACACTGACCCCCATGGCCGCCCGGGCCTCCGGGCCGCGAAGTCGCAGCGCCAGACCCAGGGCCCCCGAGTGAGCGCGGGCGCCGAGGTGAGCAGCGAGTGCCCGGGCGCGGGGCCGCAGGGGACTGTACCGCGGGGCGGGGGCGGCGCGAGGTGTCGGGATCCCCGGCCGGGTGAGGAGTCGAGGAGTCGAGGAGGCTTCGGCGGGCGAGCGTGCGCGTTGGGCAGAGATGTGGGGTCCTCGGGGTCATTGCTTTGTGTGGTGTGGGGGGTGCGCCAGGTCACCGGATGGCCGTCTGGGGAGCTGCAGGGTGGGGGCGCCCTGCGCCGCGGCTGAGGGAGGGTCTTCTGGAGGATGTGTGCGGCCAGCTGGGGTCCGGTGGGGAGGTGGGGGCGCGAGAAGCGAGGGTCGATTGTGGCAGGGGGCTCTGCGTGCGCCGAGGCGTGGAATGCTTGCGGGCGTGGGGTGGGGACGTGGGGGGCATTCGCGCGGCGCGGGAGGGGAGCTTTGTGAGTGCGTCCAGGGTGGGGGGCGGGGAAGTGACTTCTCCGTGCGTGACTGGGGGCCCGGCGTGGCCATCGCCTGGGAGTCAGGGCTGCGAGGGGCGGCAAGGGCCGTGCGGAGCGAGATGGGGCGCGCGGGGCTCTCCGCGGTGTCCCCACCCGGGCAGCGGCGCTGGGGCCTGTGCGCAGGCCCGCCGCCGGGCAGGAAGCGGCCCCCAGCGAACCGGGGAGCTCCGTGGCGGCCAGACCTGGGGCGCGCGGGCCCTTCGGGGATGACGTCACGAGTGGGGGCACCGGACACGCGAGCCTGGTGCCCCCCAGACAGCGGCGCGGCCAAGCCCCCGGCCCTATGGCTCTTTTCTGGGCTGGGCCGCTACGCCTTGTAGGCAGTGGACCCGGGAGGAGGACATGGGGGCAAATGTGGTGGAGGCAGAGGGGTGGCAGGACGCGGGGGTGACATTTGGAGCGTGGTCGCACCAGGAGCCTCCGAGGAGGGGCGGAGGGGAAGCGAAACACTAGCCAGGCCCGAGGTCGTTGTGGCCCCAGCTTCCTGGGGCGCCTGTTTTCCCAGCGAGCGGTTTCCCTTGAGGATCTTGGTCCTTCTCAGTTCCAAGTCAGAGGCCGGAGTGCGTGCCGGAGCCGTGCCCTCCTCCGGGGAGCCCTCGCTCCGGAGGGAGCGGCGGGGCTTTGGCTCTGAATGGAGAAAACCGAGTGTAACAATGCGCTATTGGGGGGCTGGGGGAGGGGAGGCAGCGCGCTTGAATGGCGGAGCCGGCCCCGCGCTTCCAGCACGCCTCACTCCCTCCTGCAGCTCCTTCGCCGTGGGTTAAGTGGGCCCTGATTCAGAGACCCACGCGGGACCTGCACTGTTCCCTCCCACCCAGAGTGCCCCCTCTTTATGTCTTTTCTAACGCAGCCGTGTATTGAGAATTCAAGGGCATTACATCTGGTTGCAATCCAGTTTCATGCCATTGCCGGGCTAAGACCTTGCGCTGACGTCAGAGCAGGGGAATTACTTCTTTTTATTTTATCTTTTTTTAGTTGTCTGCTGCCCTGGGAGGGGGGCGGGGTGGGCTAGGCGAGCTCTGATGTGGAGGCGCCAGCGCGATGGGAGCCCAGAGCTGGGGGCTCTGCTTCCCTTCCTGCCACCGCCCCCTCCATTCTCTGCGCAGACCTCGCTCTGCTCAGGGTCAGGCCCACCCTGGGTGGGGGCCAGCCCTCGCTGCAGACTGAGTTGAGGCCCCTCCCGACTGACCACACAGCTGCGTTTTCAGAGGCTTCCCTGGGACGTGGCCCTCGGGATCTGGAAGCTGGAAAGTAATCTAGTTTCCCACCCCTCCCCCTTGACAGCTTTCGGGGAGGCGGGGGGCGTATGGGGCCCAGGACCAGGAGCAAGGAGAGATGGCCTTTTAGGTGACACAGTAGCGAACACAATCATTCTGATCTCCAGGCAGGCTCACTCCCGGAAGTCTGGCAAAAGCTCTCACAGTTGAAAAAGCCTTGGAGAGAAGGAGGATGTGTCAAGGGTGATGTAGGCCCCAGAAGCCAACTGTGGAGTGGACAAAATAGGACCTTTCCCAACAGCCACCCATCCCTCCTGCTTCTGCCGGATGGAGGGAAACTGCCTTTCTCTCCCACTGGTCCATGAGGCTCTTGTAGGCACGGACCCTGTCTCGCTCTTTAGACCCCGAAGCCTAGACTGATGGCTTTGCTTTCAAACTCCTGCCAGTGACCTATAGTAAGAAATACAATTTAGGTCACAATACCATTCACACCCACTGTATATAACTGAAACAAAAGTTTAGTGAAATAATTCCTCTGCTATGTCTGCTGGTCTCTGATACTTTCTGTTCTAGTCTATTTGATTTTTTTTTTTAATTGCTGGTTTCAACCCACTAAATTTCACAGTCCACGAATGGGTTTGAAAAATAGGCCTTGGAAATGAATCTGTGATCTAGTCATTCAACAAACATTAACTGAGACCCTAACACTTCTTCTCTGTTTTAAGTATTCAAGTAACACATGGATATATTCTCATTGCGAAAAATGCAAATAACTCAGAAATTTTTAGAGTAAAAGTTCCCTTGGCACCTTCCCACAGGTTAACTATTTGAATGTATTATCCCAGACTTTCTGCTAGGCATTTAATGTGTACATGCATCATATATACCAGTACAGACATAGCTTTTTTTCCCCCAAACAAGAATACACTGGTGGCTCTTACCCTGTGACTTCCTTTTTCCTCTCCATTTGTCTTCGAGAGGTTGTAGGGTGAGATGCTTCAGGACAAAGCTCTGGGTTGACTCCGGGCTCCACCGCATTCACTGAATGAGTTGTTTACTTATCTGTGCCTCAGTGTCCTCATCTGTACCATCGGAGAATAACATAATGGATCTCCCAGGACTGATGTGAAGATTTAGTAAGTTAAGGTTTAGAACAGCGCTTTTCCCAATCAATGCGGGTTGCTATCTTTATCGTATTATTCTTACTATTCTATTTCTGTGGCAGCCCACGTTTGTACCTCATGGCTTTTAACTGCTGCCTGTGGCCATGGCGTGTATGTGTCTTTTTCCTTTCCGGCCCAACGTGTGGCTCCACGGGGAGGGAGGAGGTGCATGCAACTGCGATGGTGTACACAGAGCAGTGTCTCTGTGGGAACAGTGTCCTGTGGGCACTGGGCCCAAGGGAACAGGGATTTTCAAGGACCTACTGTTTCCAATGTCCTGTGTTTAGTGCCAGGGTCCGAGCAGGAAACGTCCCTGCACCTGCCCCCCAAGGAATTCACAGCCAAGTGGGTGACTGGAGACCCAGATAATGCCTTGGCCAGAGCTGGGTCTTGGCGGAGGTTGGGGCTTCGTGGAGAGGGGGCCCTGAGCAGGTGCTTCAGGCATGGTTTGGTAGGAAGGAGCAGGGCGTTCCTGGCAAAGGGGGCTTAAGGAGCAGAGCAAGTCTTCGGAGGGTGGCAGGGATATGGCCTGTGCTGTGGCCGGGAGGGGAGGCCTGGGCTCAGAGAATGGTGGCGGAAGAGGCCAGGCTGTTGCCGGGGCATCCTCACTGGCCTCCCTGCCTCCATCCCACCCCTTCCCGGGGCCCTGTGGGGCACCTGCGGGGCTCCTGCTGCCTTCTGAATAAAGGTCCCATCTGTAGCCCTCCCCTTGCTGCCCAGGGACCTTTCAGGTGTCCTTTGCCTGTTCTGCCATTGTTCAAGCCTTGTCGCCTGCTGCCACAGCCCACCCCTCCTTCTCTAGGTGCTGTCATGTGCCTCCCTACCTCTGTGCACTTGCCTGGGCTGTTCCTCCCACCTGGATGCCCTCCACCTTCTTCCCTGCCTCCCAAGACCAAAACAGACATCCTGCCTCCTCCTCCTCTGACCTCCAAGGCAGAGTGAGTCATCTCCCTTTGTCTATACCCCTGGCATGGCGTTTGTCATGGAATTATCGGCAGTTCTGTCAGTGTCTGGGCTCCCCACGAGGCTGAAGCATCTAGGTCTGAAAGCACGTCTCCTTCCTCTCTCCGGCCCAGCGCCAAGGGCGAGGCCTAGAACACAGGGCGCTCAGAAATGCTTCCTGGCGGAAGGGCCAGGTGAGGTGGAGTGGGCGAGAACCTGGACATTGCTTCCTGTGGGCCCTTTCAATCCTAGCAAGGGTGTGCACTCTTGGTGGGTTCTGTGCTGTCAGACTTAAGCTGAGTAGGGTGAGGGGCCTGGGGAGCCAGGGCCAGCTCCCCCAGGCTGTTCCCTGAGGGGCCTGGGAGAAACTGGCTCATCCTGTTTCCCCAGGCACTGAGGCAGAGCTGTGCCCTGTTCCTGGTGGGTCACTGGGGATCTGAGATTGGAATGTGACACCAGGGAGGAGGAGGCAGGACTGGAGGTGCAGGTTGGGGCTTGGCTGGCAAAGGACAGATTTTGCTCTGCTGGTAATTGAATTCTGTGTGTGTGTGTGTGTGTGTGTGCGCGCGCGTGCGTGCAGGGGTACAACAGAGTTGGCGGGAGAGATGATGTAGGAGAAAAGGAAAGCTTGGGGGCAGAGAGGCAGGGTGGGGGGTAGGGAATATGGGGGTGGTGAGGGGTGCAGGGAGCGATGGAGGTGGGGGCCGAGGGAAAGAGAAAGGAAGATATTCTCATTGCTGGACGGTAAGTTTAGTACCAGGAGGGAAGGCAGCCAGGCGCACCCGGGTTCTGTGATAGTGGATGTTCAGGCTTCGTCCGTTGGTTCAGCAGACATGCCCGGTGCCCACACCAGGCACCGGAGGTGAGCAGCCTGTGGTCCGGCCTTCAAGGCCTGTGAAGTCTAAGGGCCAGATGGGCGATGAGCACCCAGTTTTTGCACAAAGTGAGCAGGCTGTGGCAGAGAAGGTGCCCAGGATGCTGGCAGGAGTGCGTCCTGAGAGGAGGGGCAAAGATGCAGTGGGGTACAGGGCAGGGCCAGGAGGCTGTTAGAGTTGGGGTGGGAAGCCAGGGCTAGTGGGGGGTCTCCTCCCCACTGAGAGAGGGGGTGGGGCCTCAGTCTCATCTGTAAGTTAGGGGAGGGTGGACTGCTTTCAGACAGATGGCCTGCGGGCCCATGTCCCTACTTCTTGGGGATGAGGGCTTGGGGGACCCAGTGGAGAGGGCTCACTCAGAGCATCTGCAGGGCCACAGCTGGGGGGCTCGGCCTGAGGGAGAACGTGCAGAACCGAGTGGAGCTTGGGCTCGTTCTCCTAGAGTTGCCTTCTTGGAGACTGTGCCCATCTGGAGGGCAAGCTGGGGCTGGGGTAGGAGAAGGAGCACAGGATTTGGAATCAGAAGTTCCAGCTGCTGCTCGTAGCAGGTCACTTTCCTTCTCTGAGCATCAGTTTCTTCTTCTGTCAAAAACGAACTAGAGCAAGCATTAAAGGTGATGATGGTGTGTTTTGTGATCTGGAAAGCAAGGAGGTCCTATAGCTTGGAGTCATAAACACAGGCTTTGGGGCCAGGGCAGCCTGGGTTCAAATCCAGGTGCCAGCCTCTCTCTCTGAGGCTCCATTTCCACCTCCCACCCCCTTTAAGATGGGGATAGTAACAGGCCCTTCCTGGTTGCTGGTGCATAGCACTCATGCCTTGCTGGGCTGCTACTCATACTGCTAAAGGACTTCGCATGTGGAAGAGATGGCTGTTATTATTCTTTCTCCATTCAGGCCAGGTTACCTCTAAAACTTACCTGCAGTGACATTGGCCAAAATGAGGAGTTTCATGCTTGTTTCTTTTCTAAGGCAGATGGATTGAGTGGGTATTTTTATACATGGTGCAGGTGGGAATTATTAGTTTACCGGCCAGAATTTCTGTATCCAGAAGGACTTTGCCTCGATGGTGTGGGTAGACCCCAAAAAAGCATCCAGCAACTTGTGACTTTGGTGGCAGCATAACCACAAACTCATTCATTCATTCACAAAGCACACATTGGACACCAAGGCAGTGGGAACACAGTCATAAACGAGATGCAGTTCTAACACAGCATTGTGGATACACAAATATTTTTTGGACTTTGCCTGCCTGGGTTTAGATCCAGGTTTTACCACTTAACTAGCTTGGGCAAGTTATTTATCTCCTTTACTCAGTTTCCTCATCTGTAAAATGGGGGAAATGTTAGAATCTACCTCATAGGGTTGTTAGGTGAATTAATACATCTGAGTTCATACAGCTAAAGTACTTAAAACAGTGTCTGGTGCATAGAAAATGCCAGAGAATGGCTTCTCCTCATTGTTGTCATTTTTATTCCTGCCCTGAAGAATCTCACAGACCAGCGTGGTGCTGGGGGAGGCTGTCCCAGCCAGGGCTTCCCTGTGAGGGATGGCACCCAGAAAGGAGTGCCAAGGCAGCCTGACTCCTTGATTCTGACCCCGCTGCAGTGACCTGGAGCTGGTTCTCTGTTGCGCTGCTGGGGCCTGGTGATGGGGAGGCTGCGTGAGGCCTTATTCACCTGGAATAAGACACCAGGTAGGCTTGACACTTCAAGAAAGAATTCTAGTATCAAGTATAGAGGCAAGTATTCTCTTTCTTTCCTTTTGTTTTTTAAGAGACAAGGTCTTTCTCTGTCAACCAGGCTGGAGTGCAGTGGTACAATCATAGCTCACTGCAGCCTCCACCTCCCAGGCTGAAGTGATCCTGATCCTCCTGGCTCACCTGAGTAGCTGGGACGACAGGTGTGTGCCACCACACCCAGCTAATTTTTAAATTTTTTGTAGAGATGGGGTCTCATTGTGTTACATTGCTCAGGCTGGTCTTGAACTCCTGGCCTCAAAGGATTCTTCCACTTTGGCCTCCCAAAGTGATGGGATTACAGGTGTTCGTGAGCCACCACACCCAGCCCCAAAAATGTTTTATGATTGGGACAGCCTCAGCTGCCAGAGGCCACCAGGCCACTTCTGTGTGGTGTTAGGCAGGTCCCTCAAATTCGCTGAGCCCCCATTTCCTCATTCATCAAATGGCAAAAATAATAGTACTTATTTCACAGTTTTGTTTTTAAGAGGATCAAATCAGATAGGCCCTCTAAAGTACTTAGCCAGTGCTGGGCAGAGTAGATGCTTAGTAAATGTCACCTATTAGTGAGAATGAGAATTCTTAAAAAATATAAAGTAAAAACCACGTGGAAGAGTTCTTCTTACGGGCTACAGCTCCTTGGAAATGTGCAGTTGTAAACCTCCCACTAGCCCCAAAGGACAAAGAATTGTACAGTAACTGGAGAGACTCTGAGGCCCAGAGACGCTTAGCTGCTGTAGCAGAGTCACCCAGCAATCCAGACATGGGGTGGGCTTGGCAGGGAGTGGGGGTGGGAGATGACCAGAAATGGGTTTTGGTCTGGAGCTTTCTGACATTTGACAGTTATTCCTTCAGCAAATAATTAGGGGCAAGCAGCATTGATACACAGCTGAGGTCACATGGGCCTGTCTTCTGGAAGCTTCTAGTCTGATAGGGAAAATGAAATTTGCATTATTGTGTTAAGAGGTAAAATACAAATCAGCTGTTCTATTAGAAGGGTCAGTTGTGCATTCACTTATTCCAGGGGACACCGTGTTAGGCTGTGAAGCAGCAGTTCTCGATCGGGGGCAGTTTTGCGCCTCAGGACTTTGGGCCGTGTCTGGAGGCATTTCTGCTGTCTCAGCTGTGGAGGCGCCACTGGCATCTGGTGGGTAGAGGGCAGGGATGCTGCTCAACATCCTCCAATGCACAGGACAGTCCCCGCGACAACATATCAGCTGGCCCCAGATGTCCGCGGTGCCAAGGGGGTGGCAAGCCCTGCCCTGGGCAAGCAGAGGGGCCAAGCAGATGGCCCTTTTGAAGCAGACAGCCTGGTGGCTGAGCGGACATTACAGAAATGACTGCATAGATATGGATTTAATTGTAATTGTGAGCTAAGAAGGAAAAGGCAGAGGGCAGAGAGTGATACAGGGCTTTCTACTCCTTCAAGGGGAGGCTTTGGGGGAGGTCTTTACAGTGAGGGCGCAGCCCAGGCAAAGGCTCCGAGGCAGAAAGTGAAAGGGCATGTTATGGGCAGGGCAGGCTGCCGCACCTGCTGTGTGTCTGGGAGACACCAGAAAAAGACCTGGCCTCAGGGGACCTAGGAAGTAGCTTCCAGAGGTGGGGAGAAGATAAAGGAGGGGAGGCGCTCTCCCCTTTAGTCTGGCCTGAGGGAGCTACATGCCCCCCCCACGTGCTGTGCTCTGGGGGACCAGGTGAGTGGGTGGGTGGGTAGGGGTACCCTAGGCCCAGGTGCTGCCCTCCATCCTGGGACCCAGTGTCTGCCCTTTCTGTCATTTGTATCCCTCTGTTAGGTGGGAAAGAGAAGCAGGAAAAAAGAAGAGGAAGAACAATATTTTCATTTCAAGCACAGATAGGGGTGGGGGAGGTGGGAAGGAATCTGGTTTATGATACCTTTGAGACAAGCACAGAAAATCCCCACCGTGGCCCGAAATAGCACTAAAAACAGATGTTTTGCCAAATCAGACTTAATTTAGTGGCTGTCTCTTCTTGAGTCCAGCAGGATGTGGATAGACCTAGCTTTGTTTCCTTGGGGTGACACTGTTCCTAGGGGCCCTCACTCTGGCTAATTAAACTGAGAGGCCCTGATCTCCTAGGCAGGACAGGATCCTGGGGAGCTCAGGTTGGCATTCTCTGGCCTCTAGGAGGGCCAGAAATGGTGGGAGGCAGTGCTGGGCAGGAGGGTCAGCTGGTGAAAGCAGAGGTGGGAAAGGCCTAGTTTCTTTAACAAATGAGTATCTGTCTCTTTGGATGCAGAAAGGGATTATAGAGAAAAACCATCATTGGAAGAGTGCCTGCTGTTATGCCAGGCATTGAGTGGTCCTCTCTAAGCCTTATGAACTAACTGCCCTATATGGATTATGTAGACAACTGAAGCTCAGAGAGGTTAAGTGACCTGCTTGAAGTCACACAGCAACCACATGGCGGAGCTGGGATTAGCTACCACATCAGTTGGGCTCCAAAGCCAGGCCCTGCCTCCTGCTCACTGCCCTCTTCATGTTAATCACTTACCCATTCAGGAGATAATCCCTGGCTGTGAAATGATACTGTGACCTGACCGGAAGTTTTTAAGGCTTGGAGTCAGACAGCCATGAGCTTGCATTCTGACTGGGGCAGTTTTGTTTTTGTGGCTTTCCCTCTCAGAGCCTCCTGTTTTCTCATCTATCAAGCGGGCATAATCATGCCTTTATCCTGGAGTTGCTGTAAGGGTTAAACTCAGCAAGGAAGGGGTTGGAAGGGGAAGTGGGAGGCCCAGTCAGGTCCCTGGGCCACCCAGCTTGGCAGGGTGCGATAAAAGAGCCCTGGGTGGGAGCCAGGCAAGATTGCGGTATCTCTGTGCTGTATCAGTGTTGGGTTTCTTTATTTGAATGGGGAGAGAGGGCAGACTCCCTCTGCTCTGCAGGTAGAGAAGGTGGTGTGGAATGTGGGTGTTTGTTTTTCTTTGCCTGTGAAAGCCCTGTTTCAGCTCAGGCTGACTGTATAGTGCTTCCCAAGACAGTGCAGTGGGTGCCTGCCACACAGAGGGATCTGCCCGGGTGTCTGCCCAGGGTGGGCACTAAGAGGGCACCCACTGAGTGAGCCCCTCAGTGCAACCTATAAGCCCTCACCCCAGTGCCTGGGATACCTGGGAGTCCTTCAAAAGAGTGAGAGGTGGGTGAGGGCCATGAAACCAGAGCCTCATCACTCTGCCTCTTCCACCTCCTCCACCTCCTCTGATTAGGCTCTCCTGGTCCCATTCATCTCCTTATCTCCTGGCAGCCATTGGGTTGCTGTAAGGCAGGGGCAGGCTTCCTGATTGACAAACAAAACAAGCCTTGCTCACAAAAGGAGAGGGGAGGCTGGCTGGGCCTCTCCAGCTCCCCTCCCCCTGCCCCAGGCATCTCTCCTGCTCCAACCAGCTGGCACCCTACATTCTGAGATGCAGCAAGGGGGCTCCAAAGCCATTGTCGTTGGTTGGGCCACCGGGCTAGGAGCCGCTTGCATTGAGGAGGTGGATTCTAGAAACCACGGGGTGGCCAAGAGGCGGGGCTTGCAGCAATGGCCGCCCACTCCTTCCCTTCAGCTGGCTGGGTTGGCAGCTTGAAGAGGAAGCCCGACCGGCAGGTAGCGGAGAAAGACATCGGATCCAGGGGGAGCAGCAGAGAAAGCAAACAAACAGGGCTTTGTGTGGCTGCAGATTGACGTTTCAGAAGGGAAGCCAGGCCTGTGATAGGGGGAGGGGAGGAGGGGACGAAGGGATGGAGACCAGACCATTGCCCTGGCCCAGAGATACGCGGCTGGACCAGCGCAGGCTGGGCGGCCAGGGGATAGGGAGTGCCACTACGTGTGGACAGATATCTGGAGTCACAGCCTGGCCAAGTTCTAGCTCTACTACTTCACTCCTTAACAGATCTGGGCTTGTTTGCCCACCTAATCTGGGCACTCACACGCAGGACTCACACATAGGAAGAGTCATCTGGGCTGGCCCAGTCGGTGGCAGCTCCCATGCTACCCTTGCCACCCTCTCCCCGCCCCCTCATTGCTGGCAAGACACAGAGTAAAAGAGAATCAAGGTCTCCCTGAGGAGCTGCTCACTGGGTCTCCTGGGAGGGCAGGACTTCTGCTCAGAGCTGAGGGCACTTTGGAGGCTTTGACAGGGAGCCAGCCGTGCTGCGGGGATTACAGGTTCCCTGTCCAATAACAGATGCCTGGGTGTAGATGGACAGAGGTTGGCATCTCAGGCCCCAGGGACTGGGGAACCAAACTGCCCCCTCTTTACTGGGGGCTTTCCTGTGGACACAGTGAAGGGCCATCTTTTCTGGGGGCGTGTGTGTCATATTCTGGATTCCAGCGAGGGCAGCTCCCCACCCGGCCCCGCGCACCTCTCTGGGGGCCGAGAGGGCCCGAGCCTCGCGGGAAGGCTTAGGTAGGCGCTGTCAGGCCAGACTCGCGGGCAGCTCCGTGATCGCCTCCGGGGCCATTTCCTCTCCTCTTTCCGACCTCGAGAGGGGGCGGCGAGAGGGCAAACGCCCGCGCTTCCTGCCGGCCCGGCCCCGCCCCTGCCTTCCGCGGCGCCCACCATCTTGGCCGCGCCGGGCCTCCTCTCCGGCGCGGTCCCACAGGCCCCGGCCCTGGCCTGCGACGCCGACGCGGGGAGGAGGCCCGCGAGCCTCGGGGCGCCGCGGCCGCGCGGGGTGGGGCGGGCCGCTCGCGTCGCCATGGCAGCGCCCCGGCCCGGCATGCTCCGCGGGGCTGCGGGGCGGGGCTTAGGAGGCCCCGCCCCGTGGCGGTCTCGGGGCTTTTTACGGGAACGATGAGCCGACACTGTGGCTTGTAGTCCCGGCGCAGGGGCCGGTTCTCGCAGGTCCTCCAGGCCGGGCACTGCTTCTGCCTGAACCCTCCTTTCCTCTATGGATGGTTGGGGAGGATAAGTGAGGTCCTGTGCAGGTTAGCCGCGGGACAGGCTCTGCTCACTGAGCCTAGCAGGAGCCTCGGGGAGCCGCTTTTGGGCCGGGCCTCAGGATAATGGGGAGGCTGGACATGGCGCCCTCTCCTGTTGCGGCGGGGGGCTCTGTTGGAGGTGGGGGTCACGCCGCTCTTTAGCTGCAGGTTCTGGGCCTCCAGCTCCGTCCTTCCCTGGGACTGCCCAGGGGCCCAGTGGGAGCCTATTCTCCGCCCTACGGCCAGAAAGAGGAGGGGGCCCTGAGTGCACACCTCATCCAGTCCTGGCCTGGCCCCTGCAGCCCCAGCCAGCCTCCCTCCAGCCGAGGAGCACGGGCCTCCCCTAGTTGGCAGCCGTTGGACTGTCTGGCCAGGAAGCACATTCCTACCTCCTGAGCTCTGGCACCCCGCCTGCCCTGGGGGCAGCCTCTTCCGGAACGTTGCTGCCAACCCAGCCCTGCCCTCCTGCCAATGTCGCCCTGTCTCAGTCCGGCCTTCTCGTGCCTTAAGTCCCCAACCGCTCACTCTGCGGCTTCCTTCTTTCCCCTTTCCTCTTAAGAGGCACAGACTCAGCTGACCTCTGTCTCTTCCCACCTGTATTGGGCAGGCAGCTAAATTTAATGCTTGCCTTTGGGTCTTGGAATGGAGGCTGTGTGCTGGCTGAGTTGCTGTCCTTTCGCCTTTCTCCCTCCTCACCTGGGGCACACGCACAAGGAGGGTGAGAATGGGCTTTGATTGCAGGAGAAGGGACTCAGGCCTGCCATCAAGAACTTCCCGGGTCGGCATTAGCTCAAAGGGTTACTTCCTCACGCTGGACTTTCCATCCATCTAATCCCTGCCCTGGGGTTCGAGACCCGCGGGTGCTTTCTGACTCTTTAAAAAAAAAAAAAAAAAGAACTTCCCAGCCCTAAGCATTTTGTTCTTAATAGAAATCATCAGATTATTAATATGTTGGTTGTAGAAAAATCTAAAAATACAGGAAAATAAGTAAAAATCCCCTATAATCTCACTACCAGGATATAACCACTGTCAGTGTATTTCTGTAAACCACTTCTGATAAAAATAAAATTATAAAATATGCAGTCATGCTGTATATTTGGTTTTGTAAGGCACTTGATGGTTTTAATAGCTTTTCCCCCTCACTACAAAAGGAGGGCAGGCTTATTATAGACTTTTTGAAAATATGACAAATCAAAAGAAAATATACTGTCAGTTTCCAAAGGCAGCCACAGTTGTTGTTATCCCCACCCTCACCTCCATTCATGGGGTTTTATGTTTTTTGTTGTTTAGGTATGCCATCGCTCATGTTTACACCTTTGGATATCCTACTTTTCTCACTTAATCCTGAATAACGCACGCCTGAACCATGATCTTGGGAGAGCATCAGAAATGAAGCAGACATTTCCGGGAGTGATTTGTTGGACTGGGTGTTCACTTTCTGACTTTGTTCATCCTCTTCCTACCTACAGGACCCCCAAGGAGTTCTTCCTCATTGCCAGTAACCTCTGATAAGCACCTTGGGCCAGGGCATCCTGCTTGCTAGGGGCCCAAGAGGCTGCCTGGTCTCACCAGACCAGGCAGGTGGGACCTGGAAGACTCATGGCCCTTCGCTGAGATCCAGGTTCCAACAGCAAGGGGCTTTACTGTGGGCCAGATGTGCAAGGTTATTGGGAGGTCTCAGACCTCAGCCTCATCCAAGACCTCCTTTGCCTGGCCACACGCAGACCCAAAGGCCCCTCCCTTGTTGGTCCTGTGACCCACGTCAGGTTTGATTTCCTCAGAGTTGGATTCTGCTGCCCTGGCCTCCTCAGCCCCTCTTCCAGCCTCTCCCTGGAGGCATGCAGGTCTGTACCAGGCACAACCTCCCTCTGCCCGGCTGCCCCTCCAGCCCAGCTGCGAGCTGCCGTTGCCCCTACCCACCTCTGCTGTCAGGCCTACATCTTCTCCCTCATTCCTGGACAGTTCAATTCTAACACATCCAAGCCCTCTGTGAAATAGGCCTTGGGAAATCACAGTTGCCAGGGATGGATGGATTGGCATTTAAAAGGCATCCAAGACTTGGGGGAAAAAACTGAAGAGAGAAGGGAATGCAGGGCCCTGTCTCTAAGTGGCAGCTGGATTTACTGGATGGAAAAATCACAGAATGCCCATTTCCTCTGGAATAATGGCCCTGCAGAGGGGCAGCGGGTGTGGTATAGACATGCCATGGCCCGCCTGGCCACCACCTGCCACCGCTGCTGTGTGCTCTCAGAAATGAAAAGATGAGGAGGGAGGGATGTTGTCAGCCTGCAGCCAATGGCCCTGTAAATTATATTCTCTTAACAGGTTTATTCATTTATAAAATATTTAAGACCCGTTTCACTTTACCTGTATCAAGGAGGCAGCCAGGTTGTGGCTGAGATTGATGCTGTGAACATGATTTATTTATCTGGATTTGCTCTTGTGGAGAGGGTGCTGCCTGTGTGTGGAATTTAACCAAGTGGCAAGGTGGGTGTGTGTCTGTGTGTTCCTGGGTTTGGGGACCTGTGTGTGTGCAGTACGTGTCTGTGTCGGTTTTTCGGGGGGTAATATGTGGAGTGGGTGATGGTTCTCGTGTGATTGGTGTATTCAGGCATGTATCTGAATCTTTCTGTGTTGGATTATTGAGTGTGCCTGTGTGTGTGCTCATGTAAGTAATATGTGACTTTGTGTCTGTGTGTATAAGTGGGGGTGCTATGCTCTGAGGTATTTATGTGTTTGTGACTGGAACCAGTGTGTGGTTGTTTGTGTGTCTGTGTCTGAGCTGGGCAAATGAGCTGAGGGGTGGGTTTGTCTGAGTGTGTCACGGGTGCTTACATATGTCATGGTATCTGCAGCAGGCCATGTGTTCTTTGTGCGTGTGGTTTGTGTGTGTCTGGCTCAGTATCTCTCTGTGTGTTCATGCGTATGTGAGTGTGTCCTGTGGTATATGGCCCAGGGCGTTGGCCACTGGCTGAGTTGCCAGGGCATCTGCCTTTCCATCAGGCTCTGGGCTCCAGGAACAACGTACTTGGCAAACCTTGGCCCTGTGACTGCTGTGTGGCTGGGCCTCAGGTCCAAGAAGGACAGGCTTAGGGTGCTGAAGGCACACCGACAACCCCGACCTTCTTCGGGAAGAACTGGGTCTCTGCTCAGAGACCAGAGGGGACTTGGTGGTCAAGGTGGGTCAGGCCCACATCTCACACATGGAGAGACTGAGGTCTGGATGGGGCACAGCCAGCACGCCAGTGCAGAGCAGGGCTCCCACTCCATTGCTGCACTAAGGGGCAGCCCCCACCCATCCCTGAGCCTCCGTTTCCTTTTCTGTCACACAGTGGGTGGGTTCCCAAGTGCCTGTGGCTCCTCACACATGAGCTGGGTGGTTCATGGCTGACTTTAGAGCATCAGGACTAGATGGCCAAGGCACAGAGCAGGCTGGGGTTTGTCTACCACCACTCAATGAGTTAAGTCCAGCCAGGACTCAAAAACAACAAAGAATGATGGGAAAACTGCTTTCAGTCCCCCAAGTCCCAGGGATGGGGTGGACTCTGCATTTGAGGCGTTGTCTGTGTCCCTCCCGAAAGCCTAGCCCTGGCCCAGATGGGGCCCAGTGGCTGAAGAAGTGGCAGGCAGTCTTGTAACAGCCCTGGGACCACCCCCCACAACCGTAGTAGCCAATGTGTCTGCCACTAGTTCCTAATGAGGCTGCTGAAAGCCCCCCTGGGACAGATACCTTTGCAGACCAGCCTCAGGGTCCAGCTGGGAAGGGGCACCGAGCCCTTCCCCCACCTACATCCCCCAGGCCAGCTCAGCTGTGGAGGCTTTGAGGCCTTTTTTGGCCCCTGAGCCAGCTGCGAGGGGGCTGGAGGGCTAGGGGAGACAGGAAAGCCCACACCAGGCATAAATTTTTCTTTGGCACTGTGACTGTTTGTAGTAACAATATTTACATCTGGTCAGCATCTTTGTTTGCAGGCCTACTGTGTGTCAGGCACTGAGATCAGCCATGATCTAGATGGACAGAATCCCTGTCCTTGGGGAGGAGTGGCCAAGGGAAGAAAGACACTAATCAAAGAATCAAGTTATTTGAGTCATTATACATTCCTGTATGGGAATGCACATTGATCACAAGCCAAGACAGAGGCCATGAAGACACAGGCAGAGCTTCTCTAAGGGAGACTGGGAGTCTTGTGCCTAGGCTGGGGGCTGACCCTGACACCAGGTAAAGGCTCAGCCAGGACAAAAGGAATCAAGAGACCCAGATTCTTGCTGTGTGGCACCAGGTAACTGCCCACCTTCTCTGGGCTTCTCACACAGGCTGGCAGCTTCCTTCTAGCTCCATCACCTCTGAGTGGAACTCAGGCAGTCTATGTCTCCTTTTCCAGTGCTTTTGCGCTCCCTGCCAGGGCCCTGGAGACATCTGTCAGCAACAACCTTGACTTTGGAATGCTGGAGGCACTGCCCCAGGGGATGCTTGGAGCCAAGCACAGCATCACTGCCTCAGGCCCCACCTGCCATTTCCTCTGAGCCCTTTTGCTCTCACAGAGCCACCCCCTGGACCAAAGAAAGCCTGGAATAGATGAAATTGGAGAGTAAGTCCCCTGTTCTCCCCCACTCCCATTGCAGAGAGAAGCATTTATTCATGCGTTCATTCCTTCATTTGCTTGATTAGTGTTTCTGGAACACCTAGCAATTGCCAGGCACTGCACTACTTGGACTGAGATGGCAACCTGGTTCCTAAGTGCCTGTGGCACCAGTGACTGTGGTGGTTCGGCCGCATCCTGCCCACAGACCCATTTTGAAGGCCCACCCATTGTTTGGGGAAAAAAATCAAATGAGTTGCCATGAGTAATCCTTAGGTGAGTGATTTCACCCCCATTTCCAGGTCATCTGGATGCTGACAGCCCAGTCCGCCAGGCCAGGATCCTGGAGCTAGCTACTTACTGTCTGCTGGGTGGGAGCCCATCCCTCCCTGGTGGCCTTCCTGGCCTGGTCACACATGGTAGTGTGGCTTCCTGGTTACAAGCCCAGGTGTGGCTGGGGCTGGGGTGGGGAGGTGTGGGGTGGATCCAGACTGCCCAGGTTCAAATCCTCACTGTGGCTTTTTACCAGCCATGAGACCTTGGGTGTTCCTCTCCAAGCCTCAGTTTCCTCTTCTGTAAATGAAATCACGAGAGTGATTACTCCTGGAGTACCCACTACTCCTGGGTTTGTTGGGGGGTGGGGATTAAGTGAAAGAATTTAGTAAGTGAGAGAATAATGCTTAGAATTAGCATTAGCGTTGGCTGCTATTGTTGCTGAATAAATGAACCACTTCGCAGACTGAGACCTGGACTGGGGGACCCTGTATGAGTCACCTGGCACCTCCAGGCCTCAGCTTCCCCAGCTGTTTCTTTGGGAAAGCTGCACCTGCCCTCTCCCTCACCCTCCGAAGACCTACCTATTCCTGGGACCTGGGCTGGGCCACCCCGCTCCTAGCCTGGATCTCGTGAAACCCCCGGGCTTTCAGAGGCAGCTTGGAGCTCCAAGTACTGAGTCAGGCCTCCGGGCGGGGCCCCGCCCACGGACCAGCCTTCTGTCGCCCCGGGCCGGGCTGGCCTTCCCAGGTGTGCCTCCGGCTGGCTGGAAGCGCGGCTCTGGCCCTGTGCGCTCGCGCGCAGCCCCGGCGGGGGTCGCCGCTATCAAAGCGTCTTCTCGTTCTTATGCTAATGAGCTCCATTAATGCTTAATGGCTGCGAACACGCGGGTTTAATTGCACCTGCCCGGGCCGGAGGCACGGCCGGCCGAGGAAGCAGCTGTGCGCCAGCCCGGACGGCCTTAATTACCTGGAAAACGACGCCCGGCGGGGAGGGCCGGGCCGGGCGGCGTGGCGGGGCTCGGAGGGGCTGGGCCTCCTCCGCGGAGGCCGAGACCAGAGCGCGGCGCCGGGCGGGAGCGGCAGGCGTGGCAGGTTCATTTCATTAATTTATCGCCCTGCCTCGTAGGGCTCCGCCGGCGGCCCTGCGCTCAACCGCGCTGCCCGGTCGCGCGGCCGCAGCCTCCGCCCGGCCCCGGCCCTGCGCTCCCGCCGTCTGTCAGCTTCTGGCCGCTGGGCTAGCTTTGGCTTGGCAGTCAAGGCCCTCCGGGACCGGCCGCTGCTCACTGACCCGGTGCCACCTGGGTCTGCACAAACAGTGGCGATAGTGGTCACACACTATGTGCCAGGCGCCCTTGGGGGGGGCAGCTTAATGTGACCTCACAGACCCCTCCCAATGCCTCATCTCCTCCTTACCCGCCTCACCTTTCAGAAGCTGTTCCGATGCCTGAAACAAACCCACCCCTACCCCTCCAACAGGATCAGCCTCTGGTCCTCCTAGACTCGGTCTGGTCTCTGTTGGGGAGCAGAGTAACCCAGGATGAGGCTGGCTGGGTGTCCTGCCCCTGGACAACAGTTCATTGAGGCATTTGATCAGACTGCCCTGTCTCTACACACCTGCGCCTACCCCCCCACCCCATGGCACTGGGGTTGGGAGACTGCAGTGCTGCCCTGAGCCCTCTACCCAGACCAGGACTGTGGGACTGATGGGAACCTCAGGGAAACCTTAAGTGTCCCCGGTAGGAGCTGCCTATGCTCCTCCCCAGCTCCCTCGGGTGAACCCTGGTGGGGCGGGGGGCCTGCATCTCCTCTCTCCCTCACTCCCCCCTCTCTCACTGTCTTTCTGCAGAGGGAACAGAAAGGGAGTAGACGAACTGCTGACGTGGCTCCTGGAAAATGGCCCCCTTCCCCACCGCCTTCCACTCCCCCTTGCACCCAGCCCCTCCTTTCTCCCCTCTGGGCTGCACCAATGACACTGTACCCCGTGAGCTCCTGCGTCCTCACTCCATGCCATCTCAGAAATAGACCCGAGAGCATTACGTGATGCCCACTGGAGACCACACAGCCCTGGTGCTGCCTGTGTCAGGCAATGCCGGGAGCACAGAGGGGAGTCAGACTCCGGCGTGGGAGAGGCAGCCTTAGAGTACTCCAGTGTGAAGAGGACCAATTTAGAGGAAACAGAATGGTCTTTGAGCTCACATTGGGAAGGTCAGGAGAGGCTTTGAAGCCCAGCCTGGAAGGAAGGATAAGTGTGAGCTCATCAGAGGAAGCAGCATTCCAGGTGGGGAGACAGCTGGGGCTAAGGCCTGGCGGGGGCAGAATGCTGGCTCAAACGGAGGCAGGTGAGGGACAACCACAGAAAGCTTGAGCTTACTCTAAAGTGGTGAGGCATGAGGCTGGAGAGGTGGGCAGAGGTTCCTCTGCTGCCCAACAACCGTTAGTGGCTCCCTATTACCAAGAGGGCTAAATTCAGACCCTTCAGATGGCAGGCAAGCTTGTGCCACCCACCTCATCTCAGGACACAACCTAGCCTCAGGCTGGTCCCTGCCAACCTTCCAACCCTCACGTGTTTACTGTAGGCCCACTGTGTGTGGGAAGAGGTTATGGGCACTGACCCTATGTGGGCTCAGTGGCAGTTGGGTCTGCTGGGTAGGCCTTTTCTGGTTTGGTGGGGTTCCAGCATACCTGGTCTTTAGCCAGAATTTGGCATGCTTCCCCCTGCAACTCCATGCCCCTCCATCCTTGTCCCCAGATGTCCTTGCAGACAAAATGGAGGTGAATGGGCAGGCTGCCAGGGGCGTCAGGTGGCATCACAGCCGGGCGGACAGTCTTCCCTGATTAATGAGGTGGTGGAAACTTGGAGGGAGGTCTCTACTGGCATGCCTCAGGGCTCTGCCCTTGCCCCAGCCATGGCGAGGAATGAGGCTCACAGGGGTTGAACACTTCCTCCTTGCCAGGCTCCGCATGAAGCTATTGGTACCCAGTAGTTTGTCACCACCCATGGAGTTATTCTGTTAATATCTCATTTTGCAGATGGAGATGCTGAGGCTTAGTGGGGGAGAAGCAGTGAGCCCAAAATCACTCAGCTCAGAGATGACAGAGGTGGGCCTCAACCCAGGCCTGTGCAACTTCAAAGCCTGTGCTTGTAATCACCGAGCTGTGGCATCAGTAGTTCATCTTCTGCTAGATGTGGCCTCGTGGGGAGGTAGGGTCATGCCCTTTCCACTCCATCCTCTCGTGGTGGTTAGTGTACACTTTGTGTGTAGTATATGCTCAATAAATGCTTGTGGACTGGATGATTGGGGCTGTGAGCCATGGGAATGCTCTGTCACTGTCCCCACCTCCACCTCCACCCCCAGGCTTCTAGGCAGAGGCTGGGCTCACAGCAGGCCAGGGAGGATCCAGCCTCCCATCCACATCAGGAGGACGGCCACCCTCGGAGGCCAGGCCGATGGGGGCAGGCCATAGTGCAAGTCCTTGGCACTGCTTGGAGAAGGGATGCTGGTGAGGGTTTTAGTTCGGAGTGCGGGCTACCTTTTGATCAAGCTCCTAGGCACAAAACCTTAGGGAGGGACCCTCCGAGGGCAACTGAAGCAGAAGTCTTCCCCCAGAAACTTTGTGGTGTAAGGGCCCAGCTGTGGCTCAGGAAAGCTGTTAGATCACGGTTCTGGGGCTCACGGCAGGTGTCAGAGAGTGGGAGATATTGGGTAAAAAAATATACCAGAAACAAGCATAGTGAAAACTCAGGCTCTGAGAAGTTAAGGTCACAGAGAGAGCTGGGTCTGTTTTCAGGCTCCACTGGCCCCTTTCTTTTGTTCCATACCACTCCCCATATGAACCCCATGTGGCTTCCCAGGAGGCCCCAAGGCCTTGTTTTCAAAAGTCCTGGCTGTGGAGTCTTAGAGTAGAGTCTACCTCTGTCCACTTCTCTTTGGCCTCCCTGATGGGGACAGTCCCCGGAAGCAGTGAGCCACTGCATGCTGGCCAGGCAGCCCAGCTCCTCAGAGGGTGGCCCAGGCTGTTAGGGCCATAGGCTTGATGGGCCAGGGCCTGGGTACCCTGCCCTGGTAGACCACTGTGTCCTTGCCCTGCCTGTCAGGAAAGTGCGGTATGTGTGACCACCCTTATTTCTAAGGGGCCTTCCCTGAGGCAGAAGCCACCACAGGCACCCAGTGCTATTGAGGCGGGTGGGGACACTTAGACCATGGTGGACAGAGACTTGCAGTCTTGTTTTGGCCCTGCACAAGGTAAGACCTTGGCCCCATCCCTGCTGCCTCTGGGCCTCAGTTTCTCTCTCAGCAAAATTTGGGACTGGCTTCCTTATCTCCAGGGGTTCTAGCATTCGATTCCTGGGAGCGCATGTGGCAGTGTGAGGACGCTTTTTCTGGTGGGGACAGTCAGGATGGCCCTCCACATGGGGGACTCCTTGTCCGCCTGGGGCTGTCCTGAACCATCAGCCAGCCTCAGCAGAGCGCTGCGCTGGGTGGGGTGTGACATGACACAGACTGAGTTCTGACCTCGGCCCCACCCCTCATGAGCTACGTGATCTCGGTGGGTCCCTTCACTGTCGGGGCTTTAGCTTTCTCATTTGTAAAATGGGGGTGTTTGTGGTACCGGCCTCAGAATATTACCATGAGTGTTGAGTGAAGCTCCCATTTCACATCCTCAGCCCAGCATCCGGGGCACAGGGCGGACCCGATAAATGGCTCTTTGCCGCTTGCTTTGTTGTTGGTGTTGCTGGAGGAGTCCTTAGAGCTGCTGGCCCAAGCTTCCAGTTCCTTGCCCTCCCAGGCTGGTGGTAGGATTGTGCTTCCTGGTGGTCTTGCAGTTGGGTGGGGTCATGTGACCAGTTCTGGCCAGTGAGGTATGAGCAGAAGTGACATGTGTCTCTTCTGGGCCAAAGCACTTCATGGGGGGGGGCAGTCCCCAGAACTCTCTTTCCTCTGGCAACTCAGGGTCAAGGTGGTGACTGCTTAGTGAGAAGGAGCCTCCCCGCCACCCCAATGAACATGTATGAGAAATCAACTCTTGTTGTTTTGAACCCTTGAGATTTGGGATTTTGTTATAGCTACATAGCCTAACCATCCTGACTGATATTAATTCTTCTTCATCTTCGTCATCATCATCATCATCACTCAAACCTGACCCCCACCAGTGATCCATGCAAAAGAACAACAGGCAACGGAGGAGACCTGCCAAAAAATAGAACTTTATTGCTGACCTATTTCTAGAATTGTTCATTTCATTTTCTTACTCATTTGTTCACCTTCTCATACTTTGTTTACCTCATTCATTCCTTCAAAACACACCTCTTGAGCACACATTTCTTAGGCCCCAAGGGAGCCCACAGGCCAACAGGGGAGCTGGAGATACTCTGCAGAGCTGGCGCTGGGGACGGCGCTCCCCGAGGGATGCTGGGGGTGGGGTGGACGTCAGACTTGCAGAGCCAGGTGGAGGGAAGGAATGGCAGTCAGGGGTGCGTCTGCCTGAGAAAAGGCCTAGAGGTGGCAGGAGGCCCCGGGCAGATGGGTCTAGCCAGGTAACAGCCAGGCTGGAGGGGGACTTTGGCCTTTGGCCCGTGGGTCATGGGGCACCCAGTGCTCCGGGCTGAGTGATGAGGATGGTGTGCGTAGGTGAAGCGGAGGCCGGCGGTCAGAGGGAGGGAGACCAGGTGGAGGGGGCGAGAGTCCAGGAGGGCAGGGGCCGGCAGGGTCTGAGGAGGAAGGGAGGCCGGGGAGAGCAGAGCCCACGGCTGGGTGGCCAGTGGTCAAGCGGGAGCCGTGGAAAGGGGGAGCCTCTCATTGAAGGAAAGTGTGAACCACCCGTCCCACGCCCATAAGCAAACCATCGATTTGAGGGCGTGGCACACACTCTGCCAACTTCAGGAAAAAAAAAATTAAAACTCCCAAAGGGGAAAAGATTTTAAAACCCCACCATTGGAATGGAGGTTTTCCTCTCCTATATGAGAGTTTTGGAGCCCCTACTATAAGCTGGGCTCTGCTCTCCGTGCCCATGAGTGAGCAGACACAGCGATCTCTGCCCTGATGGGAGACAGGCACTAAGTGACGAACATGCTGAGTGAGTATCTGCGGAGTGTCTTAGAAGGCGACAGCTATAATGACAAAATGGAGGAGGGAAAGGGCTCAAGAGTGGGGGAGATGTGAACAGTTTTAAACTGGGGAGTCAGGAGAGGCCTCACTGGGGTGACAGTTGAGCAAAGACTTGGGAGGTCAGTGAGCCTCGTGGGAGGCTAAGGAAGGGCATTTCAGACAGAAGGAACAGCAGTGCAAAGGCCTCCAGGCAAGAAGGTGCTTCTGTGTTGTGTTGCAAGAACAGCAGGGGGCCAGTGTGGCTGGAGGGAGTGGGAGAGGGGAGGGGGCTCCTGGAGCACTCTAGTTTTCATTCTAAGTGAGGTGGAGGCCACTAGAAGCAGGCTCTGCCTTACTTAGGGACTCGCAGACTTCCTGGGAATTTGAGGGACCAAACAGAGCTTAGCAGGCTGGAGGGGGCTCCTGGAGTCTTGGGCAGGCCTCAGAGGCCACAGCCAGTGGTGTATATCTGGGCCCTCTCCAAGTGTATATTGACCTGAGGGGCTGGGGGGGCAGGCCCCTCCCCAGGAAGAGGCCCCAGGTTGAACTGTGGGAAGCCATTGCTCAGCATGTGATGTTCCCTCTAGTAGTAAGACGAGTGCTGATCGGCCCAGATCGAGTGAACAAGGAATTGGCTTTTGCATCCTCCCATCCTCCCTTCTGGGCTACTCTCATGGGTGAGGCTGGGGGGACCCAGTTATATATTTTTATTTATTTGTTTTTTAGAGACATGTTGGCCCCAAACTCCTAGGCTCAAGCGATCCTCCCGCCTCAGCCTCCTGAGTAGCTGGGACTATGGGTGCGCCCCATGGCATGTGGCTAGGGACCCCGTTCCAGAATCATGAACTCTTGAGCGTGGGCTGCATCTTGACTGTGGACAAATGGGTCACTTTCTCCCACCCCTCCCTGTGCACCTCCTGTGACTCCCAGGCCACTCACTTTTTGTTACGTACGTCCTCATGTGCCTGCCCCTTGGTGGTGGCCGTCTCTTACTCACACTCCCCTTCTGCCAACCAAGGGAGTCCAGGCAAAGCAAGCGGCACAGAGCAGTGGCTCAGGAGTCGGGAGGCCAGGGTCTCCGTTCCTGGCTCACACCAGCCAACTGACCCATCCTCTCTCTGTGCTCAAATGCTTAAGCCCACCTAGAAATGCCCAGATCATTCCAGCTTCAGCTGCCAGGGTGTGGAGTTGAACCCGGTACCCAGGGCCCCTTCCACCCCGCTCCAGGCACAAGGGAAGGACTTTGTCTCAGAGTCTTCTGAGGGCCTTTCCTACCTACCCTCAGATGCAGAGTAAGTCAGGACATACCATTTTACAGATGGGAAGACTGAGGCCCCAAGGGCAAAGGGAAGGAGAGGAACCCATTCCTGCCTTCCAGACTGGGCTTCTTCCCACACGGTCCAGCAGCAGCTGGGGACCACCACTGTAACAACAGTGGCCACTGTGGAGGGCCGAGTGCGCCAGCACCTTGCTGAGAGCCCCGAGGAGGTGATGGCACCCATGTTCCAGGGAGGAGCCTGGGCTGTGAGCGCGAGCTGTTTGCCGTGGGTAGGTGGATGTTCCAGGCGGGCCCTCTCAGTTTCTCTGTCTCCTTTGGTTTCTGCCTCATGCAAAAATGCCCATTCCCTGCCCCCCCGGGCACCTCTGCCCCTGCTTCCTTCTCATCTTGGCCTCCAAAAGCCCCTGCCCACCCTCTGACCTCTGTCGGCCATGGCTTAGCGACCCTCTCTGGGCTGCCCTAACATGCAGCTCACAGTGCAGTGTTTCCAGGCCCGGCCTGGAGCAGTTGCCAAGTACTCTCTTGCTGCCCAAGGTCTCTTCCCTGCGTAGCCGGGGTCCACCTGCTGTACCTCTCCAGGCCCCAGGCCTTGCCCTTCTCTGCGCCAAGGAGCTGCTGGGCCTTGGGAAAACAAAGGGCCTCTGCCCAGGGCCCTTGAACCCCAGCACTAGGCCCAGAGTAATATGTCGGGGCATTTGTCTGCGCCGAGGGCCTGGAGCTTTGCTCTGCAGCTTAAGGGGGCCACAGATCAGCACCAGGTGGGCTAGAGGTACAGCTCCCAGGGCCTTGGGAACCTGCTTGCCATGCAGCCAGGTAGCATGAGTCCAGAAGGGGACAGTCTCAAGAGCTGGTGCTTCAGGAGGACACCTCTTGCACACCAGACACACACACACATTCTTAGATGCCAGCCCACTGTGGCAGTGCACACGCCCCCACACACTCACTCACAGCACGTGGACACACCCCCACACACCTGTCACATGTGGTCAGTCCACAGACATCCACACCCCTTCTCGTGCCCTCTGGACTCTCTCTCTCTTTCTCTCTCTCTTTCACACACACACACACACACACACACACACACACACACACACACACACTCGCTCTCTCTACTGCCCTCCTAGCCACACGACCACATACACATTCAGCCTTGGGGCTCTGATGACACGCAAGCGCACAGCACACACGAGGTCACGTGCGCTGTGGCATACACTCGCTGTCAGAGGTGGCAGCAGTGGTGGTGACTCAGAATCCTGCTTGTCACGGAGAAACAGGGCCCAGAGGGGGCTTCAGCCACAAAAAAGAGCATTTCAGGGAGAAGGGCCGCCCCACGTGCCACGCACGCAAACACACAGGGTCCCCCAAACGCACACACTCTGCACCCACCCAGGCCCCATCCGGGAGCTGAGCCACGTGACCACAGACTCTGGGGCACCAGTGTGCTCTCGGTGTGCACCCCATGTGGACACCCCCATGTGTACACAGCTGAGGGTACCTCCTCACCGCTGCTGTAATGAGGGGTTTTTCCTCCTTTTTCAGCAGTTCCTCCCTCTACCCCCAGGGCTGGGGCTGCCCAGAGACCCTCCTCACTCTCCTGGCCTCTGGGCCTATGAGTTGGGGACCACCAGAGGTGGCATGTTGGCTGTTGCTAGGGGGTTAATACTTCTGGTGGGAAGCCCTGACCCTCTCCCTGGCCCTGCAGTCAGCACAGGTAGCTCTGCCCACGCCTCAGCCCCCCACCAGCCTCACCTGGAGGTGTGGCTCTTATGCCCACCAAGAACTTGCCTCTCCTTGTTTCAGTGGTGGGGAAACTGAGGTAAGAAAGTGAGCGGAGGCTGCTTTGAAGGCATCTAGGGCACCCCTCCCCCAAGGCCCTGCCTGGTCTGAGACACAGAGCCCCTCAGAAGCCCATGTATTCTGTAGCTAGGGACCTTTGGGGTCATTTTTTCCAGAGGCCCAGAGAGGGCAAGGGTCTTGCCCAAGGTCACACAGCAAGTTCATGGCACAAGCTGACCAGCCTCCTACTGCAGAGCCCTCCTGAGGGCCCCATATGTGGGAGGGAGGGGGCGTTGATGGAGGGCAGGCAGGAGGGAGGATGTATGGCTGGGTTTGCTTCCCAGCCTTGCCCTCCCTCCCTCCCCCTCCTCCCTTCTCTCCCTCGCACAGTTTGTTTGGAGAATGACTCACAGGAATGCAGCAAAATCCTGATGGATGGGAAGGCAGGGCCGCAGTACCGGAAACCTCTCCAGAGTAGGGAGGCGGGGCTGAGCTGTGGGGCCTGCGAGGCTGGTGATCAGGGGAGCCCTGGGTGCAAGTGGGGAGACTGAGGCCCTGGAAGAACTCCAGACCTGGCCTGGCCACGGAGCTGTCTTTAACGTGAACACACATGTATGTGCACGCTCGCCCAGCTGCAGCAGCACACCTGGGCTCCAGCCGTCTGGCTTTCTGGCTGGACCTGCCCCGCACTGCAGGGCTTCCCCCCGTTTTCTATCTTTGTGCCCCTGCAGCACCTGGCACACAGCAGGTGACTAACACGTGTGTGCTGGTGCTGAGTGTGACCCAGATCAGACCCTTCTAGGTGTGCGCCTTGTCCCTCAGTTCCCCCAGCCCCTTCACGTGGGTGCTCTTCATTCAATCCTCTTTTTTTTTTTTTTTTTAAAGAGACAGGGTCTCACTCTGTCACCCAGGCTGGAGTACGGTGGCACAATCATAGCTCACTGCAGCCTCGAACTCCTGGGCTCAAATGATCCTCCCTCCTCAGCCTCCCAAAGTGCTGGGGTTGTAGGTGCACACCACCGTGCCTGGCTCCCTTCAGTCCTTTAATAAAGGTAGCCAGGGCAACTGCATGCTGGGCACTGCCAGGGGCCCGGGAGGCCAGGAAGAAACAGTCTGTCCCTCCCCTCCCCAGCTCACAGTCAGAATGGGGAGGCACACGTGGGCACAAACATGCCTGGGGGGCCTTGATGGGTCGGGGCGGGGGGGGGGCAAGGTAAGGCAGAGCCTCTTAGAAGACCTAGGGCGAAGCGTCAGGCACAGGGAACCACAGCTGCAGACGTTCTCTGAGAGAGGGCTGGTGGGCCTGGGAAGGTCCTAGGGGTTGAATAAAGGTAGGTGGGACCTTTATTGGTGGCTGGGAACGTTAGGGCCCAGATATCAGGCAGCAGCAGAAGGTGAGGCCTCCAGTCTCTCTCAGGGGAAGCTGTCCTCCCCAAGACCACATCTTGGTCCCAGGAGGGTCTCTAAGGAGGGTCAAAGCCTTCACCTCCCAGGACCCGTGGACGGGCATCCCCTATTCGCCCCAGGGCTGGCCTCTCAGCGCCTGCTGATGGTTGTCACGTGGGTGTTCGGCCCTGGATGACCAGATCTGTGTTTTCAAGAGAAGCCAGAATTTGGATTTTTACGTGAACTCTCCTGATTTTCAAATGCTGGCTCAATTAACAAAAGGCACAGTGTGGTTTAAACCACACATGTCCACAGGCAGAGGACTGCTAGTTTATAACGTCTGCACTGTGGGGCACTTGGGTTTTGCATTTGCTTCCCTTACATTCCTTGTTTTATTGAAAACAGCCCAGATAGTCAGTGAGCTGCAACTCTGTGCGAGGTGCTGGGGATGTATCTGTGAACCAGACAACATGCGATGGAGCTGCCATTTTACAGGGGAAGAAGACTGCCAGCAGATGTATCAGGTGACAAGCGTTACAAAGCAGAAGGAAGCAGGGCTGGAGAATGGAGAGTGGCTGCGATCCTGCACTGACTTCTAGGTAGAGGGAACCACCAGTGCAAAGGCCCTGAGGTGGGCCCATGCTTGCTGTGTGAGGCCAGCGTGGCCAGAGCAGGAGGAACAAGGGGAGAGTGGGAAGAGGTGAAGCCAGAGGTGGTGCAGAGGTCAGTTGGTGTGGGGATCGTGGGCTTCGGTTTAAGTTTGATTTTAAGTCTTATGTGAGGTAGGAGCCATGGAGGGTTCTGAGTGAGGGAGGGTCGGGATCCGACTTGGGTTTAACAGGCTCCATCTGGCTGCTGCAAGGGCTGAGGGGGGCAAGGATGGGCCCAGGAGGGGGTGACCACACTTAGCCTGGCGGATGGATGATGGAACCCGAGCAAGGTGGAGGTGGTCACCACAGGGTCGAGTAAACTGGTGGAGCCTCTCCACGGTGTGCAAACGTTAACCGTGGTACTGACTGTAAGGATTTCGTAGTAACATGGAAATGGTGGCTGTATATCCTGCTGTATGAAAATAGGATTCAGAAATTGTACATTAAAAACACAACAGTGCCAGATGCAAAAGGTCATAGGCCACATGATTCCATTCACATGAAATGTCCGGAACAGGCAAATCTGCAGAGACAGAGAGGAGAGGAGTATCTGGCAGGGGCTGGGGTAAGGAAATGGGGAGTGGCTGCTGATGGGGACGGGTCTCTCTTTGGGAGGGGGATGAAAATGATCTGAAATAAGCAGTGGTGATAGTTGCACTGCTCTGTGAACATACCAAAAACCACCGAATTGTCCACTTCAAAAGGGTGAGTTTTATAGTGAATTATATATCAATAAAAAAAATTTTTAAGCACATCAGGATTTCTAACCCAAATTGATAGGCATAGAAAATACTGGAAGTGGCCAGGCATGGTGGCTCATGCCTGTAATCCCAGCACTTTTAAGAGGCCGAGGTGGGAGGATCACTTGAGGCTAGGAGTTCAAGACCAGCCTGGGCAACATAGTGAGACCCCACCTCTACAAAAAATACAAAAAATTAACCAGGTGTGATGGCGTGACCCTGTATTCCTGGCTACTCAGAAGGCTGCAGTGAGAGGATTGCTTGGTCCCAGGCATTTGAGGCTGCAGACAGCTGTGATTACACCTATACACACCCACCTAGGTGACAAAACAAGACCCCCATCTCTTAAAAAAAAGAAAGATTGGAAGGAAATATTAACAGTAATTATTATAGAGTGAGGGGATTCTGGGATTTTGTTTTCTTTCTACTTTTGTGTATGTTACAACTTTTATAAATTAAAAGAAAGTATTTCTCTCTATAAAAAAATGCTTTGTGACTGGGGCTAGGGGGATTCACCTGGAGGGGCTCAGCCTCTTGCTCCAGCCCTTGGAGGTCAGTCTGGCTACGCAGCTTTCACGTGGGAGGCTGGGAGCTGGAGCACACTTGCTCTGGCCCTGGCTGTGACCTTCTGGAATTCCATTCCTGCTCACATGGCCTTGGTCAAGTCACAGGACCAGAGATCCCAGCTGCCCTCCCCTGAATAGTGTCCCAGCCCCCACACGATGCCCCCACCTAGAGACCGCCCTTTCCTGCTTGCATGCTTTCAGCCTCAGGTTGCTCACCACCTCCTGAGGCAGCTCACTCCTTCCATTTCTGGGCAGCTGTGCTGTTAGCAAGCTCTTCCTTATATGGAGGTGAAATCTGTCTTCCTGTTGCTTCCTCAGCTCCCTCTCTGAACCCCAGTTTCTGGATCTGCAGCAAGGGGCTCCTGGGCCCCTCCATGCCCATCTCCCATGGCCATTGGGAGCTTGTGAAGAGACTGAGGGACCAGGAGCCTGGGGCATGTGTTGGTGGTCATTCGGTGCTAAGGACAAAGCGTGGGTGGGCCTCTGTCCCGGCAGCACAACCAAGTAGGATTTCCAGAGTCAATGTTCAGGCCATCACTGCGTGATTGGAACTTGATTCTAATCCCGGAGATAGAAAACTCAAATCTCTCCATGGAGATTTGAATGATAATCATCAGAGCTAACATTTATCAATGGATCACGATGTGGCAAAACCCTATGGTGACTGTCCGGTACTAATTTCTATTCGTTCCCAACACAACCCAGGCCCTGCTATTCTTCCCACTTTAAAGGTGAAAAAACTGAGGCTCAGAAACGTACTGTGAAGCAGCTGGGTGTCTCTTGCCATTTTGGGAGTGCTGTGGGTTGTAGGAGAACGCCAGCCAACAAGCAACCTCTCCACTACAAAAGTGTGTAGAAACTGGGGAAATGCTCGTTGTTGGCTCTTGGCCCCATCAGTTTGTTGGGTGAAGAAGCCTTGTATCTGATCTCGTAGCTGCCTCATTCCAGGTGCTGGGTTTAGGAGGATTCTCCTTGTCTCAGACCATGAGCTTTCTGCTAAGTTTAGGGAGAGAGATAGGAATGTCACCTTCTGCCTCATGGACTTCCAAGTTTAGGCAGCTGCTTCCCACACCTCCCTACACCTCCCCACCCCCACCATGTGGTCAGCAGGAACACAGGATTATCCTTTTCAGCTTCTGGAAACTGGGGCCCAGAGAGGGTTTGGAGCTGCCCAGGGACACACAGCTGGGGCGGGACAGAGCCAGGACTTGCACTGTGGGGCGGGGGGTGGGGGGCAGCACTTTTCCTGTTTTAGAGTGTGTGGGGAGGATAGGAGCCATCGCTTTACCACCCAGTACTCTCCAGAAAGCCCAAGGGAGGGGGTCACACCTGAAACTACGGGGTTGTAGCCCTTTCCTTTGCACATGCACCCGGCTGGACTGCCCTGAGGTAGGCCCTGGCGTAAAAGGTAAATAAGAGCAGTTCCCTGAACTCCCGAGACAGGGCAGAGGCTCAGGCTCAACCCAGAGTCACCTAGGCCTCATGCTTCTCTCTGCTGCCCGCCGAGCCTCGGCGTCCATGTCTCCTAAACAGGATAAGTACAGCCACCTCAGAGAATTGCGAGGATTCCTCAGGGGATGCTTGGCAGAGTTGGCGCCACAGTCAGCTCCAGCCCTGCACACCTCCCTGCCCCGGTACAGCCAACTGGGTTCCACCAGGGGTTGCTGGGAGGAAGCCAAGCGGGAGGAAAAGCCATCATTGTCTTCTCCCCTCCTCCCACCCCTCCTCCTACCCCTCCTCCTCCTCCTCAGACGTTCATGTGGTAGAATTCAAATAGCACAGCGGTGAGTGTCCCTCCCACCCCGGGACATCGCCAAGGCTCGACTTTGATCAGCAGTTCTCCATCCTTCCAGAGGTGATCTCTGTGTTCCAGGTGCCCCTGAAAAGGACTCCCATTCATGTGTTCCTCACCCTGCCCCCCAGAGAAGCTGAGCCAGGTCTGATCCCAGCGTACAGCAGAGAGGACCGGACCCTCACCCCTTTGCAGACAGGAACTTGGAGGCT
The DNA here is from genome assembly GCA_963575035.1 of Avahi laniger. Lineage (NCBI taxonomy): Eukaryota > Metazoa > Chordata > Mammalia > Primates > Indriidae > Avahi > Avahi laniger. Next base: position 33,576 of record CAUYSK010076840.1, read on the forward strand.
CTGAGGGGAATCCCGGGTATTTTGTTCCATGTCCTCCCGGTGTCTGACTGTTCTGTGCCCTCCTCTGCTGAAGGACCATGCAGCACGCTCTTGTCCTGTTTTCCAGATGACAAACCCAGGCGGGGGACTGGGTCTCCCTTAGCACAGAGTGAGTTGTCTAAGTCATGCCAAGGACTTAAGGCCTGTCCTAGCCAGCCTGGCACCAGACGGGAGCTGCAGCCACCATTCAGGACAAAGTCAGGAGACTTTAGGGGACTTCACCTGGCTGGGACCAGAAGCCCTGGAGGCAGCATCCCAGATGCCACCAGGTCTAGGGAGGATAGAGGCCTGTGGAGCTCTGAGCTGACCTGGCAAGGGGCTGAAAAGCTCCCTTGAGTAGTGGCTGAGCTACCTGGAGATACTCATGAGCTCTGGGTCCCCATCCGCAGCGCTGCCTGGGGTCAGGGAACAAAAGATATGTGAAGGTGGGTGACTGATACCTGGGCGTGTGTGTGCACTCTTTCTGAGAAGTCTCTGTGAGTCTTTACCACGTGCATGTGTTCCATTTACATGTGTACATGGGTGTATATCTGCATGAGTGTGTGTGTACCCATGTGTGCCCGTGTGTTTCCACCTAGGGGAGTATTCATATTTGCACATGCCTTGACTGCCCCCAATCTACTGGCCGACAGGGGTGGGCCCCACAGCTCCCGTTTGTCCTCTCTGTAAGATGAGACTGCCCTGAGTTTGGGAGCTCCCTTCCAGGCAGACAGAGGAAGCCACTGAGGCCCAAGGAAGGGCTGTGACTGCCCTCGGGTCCCACAGAGGCACAGCCAAGACTTGGGCCTGGCGTCGTAGTCCCGAGTGCTCTCCTGGGTTTCCTGGGCTCCTCTCAGGAGAGGTGGGTTGTCATTCCCATGCTTGGGCACCTGGGGCTGGAGGGCCTGTGTATCCAGATGAGAAGGGGCAGCTAGCTGTCCCCAGAGCCCGTGCAGGGGCAGAGGTGGGGTCTGTGCATGTGCACGTCTGTCTGGAGTCTGTATGAGTGTATGGTTCTGTCATTTGCACATACGTGTCTGAGTGTACATTTGCACAGGGGGTCTTGGGGCTGATTGTTTGTGCAGGTGTGTGTGTGGGTCTGTCTGATTCTGGGTGACCTCTGTGTTGGGTGTGTTTTGCATGTGTGTCTGGTCTGGGGCGGGGCTGAGGGGCTGCTGCAGCCCTGGCCCCCAGCCGGCCTCTGGCCTGGCGCTGCTGGACTCTGCAGCCTCAGTGTGGGGCACTTGCAGGGTTAATGGTGCCGCTCACCCCAGGGGTGGGATGGCCCTGAGCTGGGCCCCTCCTGGCCTCTCCCTCCACCTCACCCCTGTGGTCCCAGGTGGCCTGGTGGGATGATCTCCACAGTGGGGCTCCACTGGTGTCAGGACTCACTCAGACTGGGCCTCGGTCAGAGGTCAGTCTGTGGCTGGGGTCGGCGAGGAATCACTCTGTGACTGGCTGGGGTCAAGGGTCAGAATGTGGCCACTGCTGTGGCTAAGGGTCAGCTGTAGCAGGGATGGGAGATCCGTGTATATGGCACAGAGGGCCGGTTAGGCCTTGGCCACACCTCCGTCCCAGCCCCTTAGTGGCGCCTTGGCCAAGGGGTGGGTTTGAGCCCCGGCACCACAAAGGGCAGGGGGAAGAAGGCACCTGTGGACCCTGCAGGATGCCAAGCAGGCCCATGGCAGAGAGTCCTGGCCAGGCTGATGGACTGGGAGCAGGTGGCCTTCGTCGTGGCCACGAACCACGCATGCCCAGAGCTAGCGAGCAGGGGCAGCACTTCCCACGGGAGCTGAGGGGAGACCCCCTCTCTTGAGTCTCTCCTCAGGATCCCTCCAGCGCCCACCTGTGGCTCTGTCAGCCTTCTCCCCTCTCCCCTGCCTTTCATTCTTCTCTCCTTCCTCTGCTCCCCCCCCCCCCCCCCGCCGCAGCCCTCTCTTTTCCCTACTCCCCCCAGCCAGCCTCCTCCCCCAGTGGGGCCCTCTGAACCCCAGGCCTTCCTCCTGCAGGCTCAGCTGCTTCTGCCTCACCCAGAGGCGGGTGCTGAGAAAGGAAGGTGAGTGCCTGTGCCGGGGGAGGTGGCAAGAGACTGGCAAGGCTGCCCTGGCCTGGGTCACTCAGGAGAAGGAGACCACAGCCGGCGCAGCAGTGTGGTCGCAGGCTGCAGGCAAGGTCCTTCCTGGGCCGTATCCAGTGAGCAGAGCACACAGAGGGCGGGTCGAGGGGAGCTAGACTCAGACTCTGCCCTGTGTGAGTCCGAAGCTGCACCAGCCTCATCTGGTGGCCTCCCACAGTCCAGTAAGGAAGAATGGACAGACAGACAGATGGCAGGGGAAACCACAGACAGAGATCAAAGGTCGCCTAGATGAAAGGCAGGCGGAAAAAGACCTGGTCTTACCCAGGGTAGAGACTGAGATGCGCCCCACCCCCCCAGGGACGCCAAAGCAGCCCTCTTGCTGGCACTGGGCCAGAGCCCATAGGATCCCAGATCAGCCTCCATCCTTAGATTTGGGGAGGGTAGACTGAGGGGAACCTAAACTATTTGAAAATACTCCGAAAACTTAAGAGAACTTGAATATTCACAATCCTGATGGCTCCCCCACCACCCCATCAGCTAAAATATGGAGCTCTTTGGTTTCAAAGAAAAGCATTTTCTCCAGTGTTTTGCTCTCAGTTGCACATGGTAGCCCCAGCTCGCTCAGGAAGTGCTAAGCGTTAGAGGGTTTTGATGGGGAGAAAAAGGAACAGAGCTGCAGTTGTTTAATGACCCCTCCAGCCCCAGAGGGCAGGGATGTCTATTTTGTTCACTGCTGTCTCCCCAGCACCCCTAAAAATGCCTGGCACGTGGTGGGCTCCATAAACATATACCAGAAGAGAGATTTGTGGGGTAGATGAGCTCGTTTGGTCTGGGAGACAAAACCGGATCCATGGGGCCAGCAGGGCCAGCAGCTGGGATCAATATGCTCATAAAAAGGGGATATTGAGGCTGGGAATGTGGGAAGGTGGCTGGGGAAGGTTACCCCTTGCTGACCCAGGTGGGCTGCAGCTCCTGGTATAGTCACTAAAAATGGGACCTCTTCAACAGTTTTTTAAGCTACCACATGGGCACGAAGGCCATTAACATGTCAGAGGGGGCATGGTGGAGGCTGAGGAAGAGCAGGGGGAGGTTCCTTCCTGAGGCATTTGTTCTCCCACCAGCCCTAGGTTTGGGGGTGGGGGCAGGGTGTTGTGCCCCAAACCCATGGGCTTGAATGGCGGATCCCAGCAGCGCTACCCATCCTTCTTGTTAGTTGCGCAGGCCAAGTGGATCCTGTTAGCCCTGCCTTCCAAATAAACCCAGAATCTGACCCTTTCTCATTAACTCCACCACTGCACACCTGGACTAGTGCAGGGCCACCCCACCAGCCTCCCTGCTCCTGCCCTGGCCCTGAGTCTGTTCCCTTCACAGCAGCCGGGAGGTAACTGTGAGGACCTAAGGGAGAGCATGTCCCTCCTCTGCTCAGAACACTGCAGGAACTCATTTCATCCGCTGTGAGAGCCAGAGTCCTTACAATGGTGTGCAAGGCCCTGCGGAGCAGGGTAGCCCCTGCCCCGACCCTCTCCCATCTCTTTTCTTCCCACTCCCATTACTCACTCCACTCCAGCAACACGAGCCTCTTGGCCATTCTTTGAAAATTCAAGCTGGGATGCTGCCTCAGGGCCTTTGCACTTGCTATTCCTTAGGCCTGCACAGCTCTGCCCCCAGATATCTGCATGCCTCTCTAGTCTTTCAGGTCTGTTTTCTAATGTTCTCAAGTCTAAGTCCTGACCACCCAGTGTAAAGACACAGCCCCTCCCTAGGTGCTCCCAGCCCCCTTCCCCAGCTTTGTTTTTCCACAGCATGCCTCACCTAATACATTATATCACTCTTGTCTGTCTGAATCGTCAACACATGGAATGGTGCCTGGCGCATAGGAGGTGCTCAAGAAATATGTCCCAGCCCAGTGCATGAATCCTTCTGTCAACCTTCAAGTTGTGTGACTTTGGGCAAGTTAATTGTCTGGACCTCAATGGCCCCATCTCTGAAATGTGGAGGGTGACCAATGGGAAGGGGAAGATACAAAGAGATTTGAAATTGCTGCCCCACTACTCAATAAATGTGTGGAATAATGTTAAAACCCGGCCCCGTCTCCGACCCCAGGCCCACAGGCTTCCAGTCTAGGGTTTACCAGACCAGGGCTGAGCTTAATGTGACTTCTGGGCCTCAGCAGTACCTGCCTGGCCTGGTGGGCTTCCCTGGCTTCCCCTTGTTCCCACCTGGGGGGCCCCTGGCTAACCCTGTCCCTGGCAGCCTGTCAGTGAGCCTTGTCCTTGGTTGCCCCTATCACCTGTACCCCCCAGGCTCCTGCTAGGAGCCCTCAGCCCACTGCCTACCCTGCCTCTCCAGCCTCCCTCCCTAGCTCCTGTTTGTTACTTAACCTGGAATGGTGTCTGGACACATGCTTTGCATGAAAGCAGCTATTCAGATGGTGCTAGGCAAACAAAAGGTCTGACCCGTCCAGACCCAGGCTCTCCTGACCACAGCCACACCTCACCAGGAAGCACTGGACCCTCTACGACCTGTGAGCACCCCCACCCTGGCCCACAGTACTCTACTGCCAGCCAAGCAAGATTGGATCCCATTTCTCCTGGGGCAGGACTCACTTGATGGAAGGCGGAGTCAGATCCCAGGGGAGTGGGAAGGCTGCTAGCCAGACAGCCTCCTCTGCTGGTCATTCCCTCAACATTAATGGAGTCAGTGCTGGGTGCTGCCACCGTGATTCCATGGAATCTTACCTGTAGGGTCTGATGGAACAAGCCGAGGGTTCATGGGCCATGCAGACTTAGGTGTGAATCTGAAATTGCCGCTCCATTCATTCATTTGGTACATACTGAGCTGCTGCACCTACCTTGTGCCAGGAACTGTGCTAGGCAGAGGTGAGAAAGGCCTATCTTGAAACTGAGAGTCAGGTGGGATCAGATTGTGTTGCTGTGTGTTCTTGGCAAGTTCTTTGCAGGCTGTGAGCCTGGGGTTCTCCTCAGGGATGGGCAGATCCTGGCCTTGGGGTGCTTTTGTGTGATCTCCATGATCATACTTGTGGAAGGGCCCTGGTCAGGAAGGGGTTGCCGTTTCCCTTTGGCAGATGTGAATGGCAGCCCTCCTGAATCTGGACCCCTCTGCCCCACTGTTCTGGGACTGCCCCTAGGAATTCCATGGAGCCCCCCCGTGGGCTGAGGAAGAAGAGAGGCCCCTGGAACAGGTCAAGGGCTCTGATGCTTTTTGGGACAAGCCACCCCACCACCACCCCATCCCGGTCCAGAATCCGTGAAGGGCACTGACTGAGCAAGCTCTGGTGGGTCACAGGACCTATCCTGGTGCTAATGTTCTTCATCCCCACCCCCATGTTCTCCAAGGCAGCTATTGGTTCAACAAAGAGAAACCCTGCGCTAAGTCAGGCTCACAGGAGGAGGGCTTGGTTCAACCTTATTCTTTCATTCATTCACTCCTTCATTCATTCAACAAATACTTAAGGAATGTGTACCAGGCACCATTCTAGGTATAGAGGATACACCAAGGAGCAAAAAGACAAAAATACGTACAAAATACATAAGTAGGTAAATTATATGGCACATTAGAAGGTGGGGAAGAGCAGTCCAGGCAGTGGGACCAGCAAGTGCAAAGGCCCTGAGGTGAGAGTGAATTCAAGGAACAGCAAGATGGCAACATAGTGAGTGGGGTTGACAGGGTGGGACATGAAGTCAAGAGGTGGTGGGGAGCTGGGGAGGGCACCTGATCAGGGATCTCATCAGCCACTGGGAGGACTTTTCCTTCTTCTGATCACTCAGAAACCAGGGAGGGGAGGGAAGCATGTCCCTACTCCTGGAGAAGGGGGCACATGCTACCCTCACACACCCTCTGCCAGTCTTGGCCTTGTGGTTGGCTGCATGGAGGAAGTGGCTGAGTCAGGATGTGAGAGAGAGTCTGGGGCTGAGGGTATGTATGGGTCAGGAGTCAGCCGTGACAACGGTTTGTGGTCCTTTGCAGTGGGTGTCTCCTGGTTCACCCAGCAGCTTCTGGACTAGTAACCCTAGTTCCCAGGTAGATAATTGAAGATAGAGACTAACGTTCATATTTTAAATACGGGAGACCACAGCCCCAGAAACTGGGGCTGTCTAGAACCTTAGGGATTCATTTCTGGTAGAGAGGCCTGCTCTTCAGATAGCTGTGGATGGGGCCAGTCCTGGGCAGCAGCGCAAAGGGGTCTGGGAAGGCTGTAAGCTGCTATGCTGGTGGTTCCTAAATCTGGCTGTGAAAATGCAGATTCCTTGGCAGAAGGAGCCTGTGCAAAGACTCTGGGCAATCGGATTGATTAGGTCTGGGCTAGAGCCCAGGAATCTGATTTTTTACTTTCTCTGTTGACATAGTACCAATAATAGGTTTGAGAGTGACTCTTCAGGCCACTGGGGTCCTGGTGGCCTCTGTGCCATCAGACCCTTCACAACCCTCAGCCAGGGACCTGGAGGCATAACAATGGTGTCATGTGCCTCTTCCAGCCCTCCACCCCCAGGCCAGAGGGGCTGGGCTGAGGAAGGCACTCAAGCAGTGTGGTGGGTATGTGCTGCCTGCTGCCCACCCTCTCCAAGGAGGCCCCACCAGGCTTCAGGGAAGGCCAGATAGAAGGCACTCATGCCCACCTGGCATGTAATTATGGGCGGAGGTGGGGTAGGATGTATGGATACTTTAGTAGGGGCAGGGTGGGGGGGTTAGTAGATGGGGAGAGGGGGTGGAGAGATCACTGAGCCACAAAACCCAAGCGTGCTGGAGGTCGTGGGGTGCGCTCCTGTCGAGCAGAGAGGAGCCTTTAGTAGGAGGAAGTGGAGGTGGGGGCCAAGGAGAATGAGATGGACAGACTTACTGGCCAGTGGGAGAAAGTGGGACGAGCCAGATGTGACACATCTGCGTGATCCCTGGCGCCGTAAATCGGGTAGATGGACGGACACGTGGATGGATAGAAAGGTGGGTGGATGGAGAGACCGATGGAAGGCTGAATGAATGAATGGCTGCGTGGGTGGCGAGCGTCCTGGAGCGGGGCGGGCCAGCAGAGCGCTCAGTCAGCTCCGTGGCTCGCCTTGGCGCCCACCAGCTGCGCTCAGAACCCCTTTTACAGCCGCCACGCCTCGGGGCACGTAATTACGTGGCCCCGGGGCTCTGGAGTGGCTCCCGGGACTAGGACGAAGAGAGTCCATGCCACCACTGCCAGGCTCTTGGGTCACTTTTAGCGCGCCGGCAGGCCGCCCCTCGGCCGCGGGGCGAACCTGGAGGTGCGGTCTGGCCCCAAGGCCCCCGTCCCGCTCTTCTTTGTCTTGGCCTAGTTCTTGGCAGTCGCCGGGCCGCGACCCGCCTCTCCGGGCAGGGCCTCCCCCCACCCCCCGGCCCCCCATGCTTCTCGGCTGCCCCAGGATCTCTGAGTCTCAATTATTGCTGCTCCCCCGCCCCCGCCCGTAGGCGTCTCCCTCCGTCAGGCAGGGGCCCCAAACTCCGTGCCTTTAGGACCGCGGGGCCGGGAAGTGGCAGGATCTCCAAGCTGCGTCTCTGATGCGGCGAGGGGAGGCGGGGGATGAAGGCCTCCTCTTCTCCGCCTTCTCTCCCCGCCCCACCCCCTCGCTACTACACGTCGCGCTGCGCCCCGACCCCAGCGCCGCCTGTTCGCGCCTTAAGCAGCTCTTCTGCCGCGGTGCGATCCCCAAGCCTCGAGGGCTAGCCCCCACCCGCCAGGCCTTAGACCCCACGCAGAACGCAGCCACACGCACGGCAGCCTGCAGACACCCACCACAGCCTCTCACCAACCCAAAGCCCCGCACAGGCGCACTGCCCCCTACATGCGCAGACCCACATCCCCACGCAACCGCAAGCTCACTCACAAACAGGTCCACACGGACAGGCAACGTCCCTGCGAACACTCAACCCCACACAGGTACAATCCCACCCACGTAGTACCTCGCGCAGTCACACAGTCCTATAAACAATCGCACGCAGACACACAACCCCTCGCAGGCGCCGCATCACTCAGTCCCGCCGAGACCCAGAAACACATTCACAAGCTTGTATCCAGACCACCCCCCCACGAGCCCCGTGACATTCACTCCTAGGACAGACCAGAAATATACAGCCACCCTGATACAACACACGGAACTAAACGCACAGCCAAGATCTCACCCGCAGGCTTGTAAGTCACTGGAAAAATATTAAAGCGTTCCCTCCCTCCCCTTCTCTATCTTTGACACATACACGCCCGCGCGCGCGCGCGCGCACACACACACACACACATACACACACACAAACATTCGCACTCACACCCCCCAGTCCCTAAGCGCCTCGGAGCCTCGCAGCCGGTGACCCCGAGCCCCCGCGGTGAGAGCCGCGGGAGCGTCTCCCCGGCGCCCCCTCCTCCCGCTCCCTTCACGAGCTCACCACTCCTCCCCCGCCTCCTCCCTCCCTGCCCCCTCCTTCTCCCCTCCCCCGCGTCTGGGGCGCGGGCTGCGCGCAGCCAAGCCCCCTCGTCGCGCGCCCCTCCCCGCGCGCGCCCCGCGCCCGCATCGCGCTTGCCGAGTGGATGCGGCCACCGGGCCGTCTCTAATTACCTCCTGTCCCCCGGCGGCCCGTGAATAATGGCTACTGAGGGCGCTCGCAAGGACTGCTGAGAAGGAAACGCGGGGCGAGAGAGGCGCGGCGCGCGCGAGAGCGCGAGGGAGAGGAGCGAGCTCGGGGCCGCCGCGAGCGGCTGGCGAGAGAAAGGAATCGTGCGAGCGCTCACATTTTTTTCTCCCAAGGATCTCATCTGGCCGCCGCGTTCTGGAAGAGGCGAGGGGGAGAGCGCGCGAGAGAGGAGGAGAGAGACGGCGGAGACAGGGAGACGGCGAGACGCTCAGCGCCGGCGCCGGGAGACCCAGGAGGAGCCCGCAGGTATTGTTGGTGGCGGAGCTTTGTGTCTTCCGCGGGCCTCTCCGGGCGGGAGGGCTCCCCGAGCCCCTAGCCCGCCGCCGCGCTCAGACCTGCCCCCGAACCCCGTGCTGCCGGCGGGGGTCGCCGCCCGCCACGGGCGCCCCTCCCGCCGCGCCGTGATCTTGGCTGGAGTTGCGGATTTGCCTGTTTGGGGGTTTTCCACGTCGGTTGAGGGAATCGGTCTTAGAAGAAGGAATTTCTTTCCTTTTCTTTTCTTTCTGTTTTTCTTTTCTTTTTTTTTTTCCTTTTTTGGCCGCAGTTTGTTTGTAATGGGGATTCCCCCCTCCCTTTCCCTCCACAATGCATTGGTGAATGGTGTTGGCGACAGTGGCCCTGGCGGAAGGCATGGGGCTGAGATGGCGGGGCTGGTGGCCACGGACTGAGGGATGCCGGGGAGGGAAGGAGTTCTGTTCAAGTTCGCAATCTGCACTCCGAAGCTGGTCAGGCCGGGGAGGGTCGTCCGTGCGCCCGATCCTGCTCCGGGCAACCGGTGCGAAACTTCCCGGGAGCGCGGCCTCCGGCGGGACTCGGCGCCCCTGACGCCTCCCGGCGCTTCCTCCGGCCGCCGCGGCCCCTCCTCGCCGCCCGCGAGCGCTTAAGGTCGCGCTCTCCCCACCCCCGCCTTCCTCCCTCCTCCAGCGGCTTCCGGATCTGGACGGAGCTACAGGAGCAGCTTCAAACACTTCCCCTGGAGACCCCTCCCCACTGCCCGTACCAGAGCCTGCCCGGGAGCCCCCCTGCCCTGAGCCCCGGTCTCACGCGCGGTCGAGTGGCCAGGCTGACAATGAAATCTCGCGCCTCTGCTGTGCGGGGGAAGGGGTCGTAGCTCAGTCTCTCCAGGGGCTGCTGACCCGGGCAGGGGAAGGGGGGCTCTCGGGGAAAGGGCTTGTTTGGGTTAGAGACGTTGACTTGGGATGGCGCCGGGGCCGGGAGGGGCCTGGGGGTGTGAGCGCAAAAGAGAGAAGCTTGGGTTCGCGACCGGGGGTCATGGATTCTAGCCCCTCTTGGGCTTGGCGATTGGCTGGTGACTTCAGGCACGTCGAGGGCCCCTGTAGCCTCAGCCTCCTCCCCTCCTGTACAATGCGGGCTGAAGGAGGTGATCCCGAGGGTGATGTGCTTGTGTGACGAAGTGTTTGTCTCCTGCGTGGCAGACACCGCTCCGGTGACCCGGAGATCCGGACACCTCGCCCCCTTCCTCAAGGGCCGGGGGAGGGAAAAAGGAGTGGGGAGGAAAGCAGTGGGAACTTCTTCTTTTCCCGCTGGGGCCATGGGAAGGGAGTGGTAGCACAGAAAATTTCTGGGGACCGCAGTTCTGACGGAGGGGGGGGCTCACTCCGGAGGGGGCCTCTGGGTCAGAAGCTTCCGGGCACTGGAAGCTCCCTATTCTTTTGCTCCTTGGTGGGGGGGCTGGGGAGGAGGGGAGTGTGGAAGAGGTGAAGGGCTGGACGGGGCTTGGGGGTGGAGAGTCCATGAAAATCAGCCTTAATTGGATTCCCAGGCGAGGAGCCCAGGGCGATAAAGGTGCCTCCTCCCCTTCCTCTTCCTGGGCCAGAGAGCTGGGCCCAGAGACCCCGAGCTGGCAGCCCAGGCAGGTGAAAGCATTTCATGTCCCTACTTAAAGAGAGGATCCTAGGGGAGAGGGGAGGGAGACCGGACAGTTTTCAGACTGTTCTGTCTCTTGGTCCAGGAATAGAAGGAGTTAACGCTCCCCCAGAAATCTGTCAGGCCCCACACAGCAGGGACACGTTGTTGGACCCTCTGACTTGCTAACAGCCTGACACTGGCTGACAGGAGCTAGCAGATTCTAGGCCTTGTACTCCCCCTTTGCAGCCCAGACAGGACCAGGCTGGGTGGGGCCTTGTTCAGGGACTTTGGGGGAGGCGGAAATCAGAGCCCAGAGTGGGCCACATAGCCAGGCAGTGGCCTTGCGGCCGGGAAGGAAGAGGGGTTACAAGCCAGGGCCACCAGACACTGGAAGGGGAGTCTGGAGGGAAGGGGGAGCCCTTTGCCCAGGTTGGGGAGGCTCCTGAGCCGGCTGGTTCTGCCCAAACCTTTGCCCTACCCCCCACCCCAACCTCTCCACCCAGCTGAAGGCCTGGCCCTAAGGGTGAGTTTCTGACCTGTAGGTGGGATTGTGAGATGCCAACGGACTCAGGATGCAGGACCTAAACCAGCAGGATTCATTGCTGCTCATGCCCCAGGCCTATTAGGGCACAAGCCCTTTATTTGTGGGGCTTCCTTCCCTTCCCCAGACTGTGAGTTCATTTGCAAGAACCCTTTTCTCCCTTTTCTTCCTATTTTAGAGCCCCCAGAGCCTGGCACATTGCAGACACTGACAGTGCCCTGTGTTTGACTGGACAAACACAGGATTGAATGAGTCAGTAGTGAATGAATGAATGAAAGGGGAAAGTTTCTCAATTGGAGGCCTCCAAGTCATTTTTGTTTTTGTTTTTTTAAAAAAACAAAAACTAAACCTTTTTCAAATATGCCTTTTTAAAATAAGGTTCACAGAAAATCTGAAAAATAGAAAAATAAAAAAGGTTATTGACGATCTTAGGGGGTCTGACAATGCTCCTATTTTGATGTAGTTCTTCCCAGTCTTTTTTGACGTGGTGGTTGGTTTGTTTTCTAAAGACTTTGTTGTCGTTGTCTATATTAAGATGTATATCCTGCTTTCTTTGCTGGTGATAACGCCAGCCTTTTCCTGTTTTGTAACCAACTCCTCATAAACACCAGGGTTAATGTCTTCAGGCTTTTCCAATCAAGTGGATGTGCCATAATTTGCTTAATATTCCCCTTTTGTTCAGCATTCTGGATGTTCCTGACGAATGACGTAGTGGATGTATCTTGTGTAGAGAGCTTTTCTTGATGTTTAAGATGATTTCCTCAAAATGACGCTCTGATGCTGAAGGCTCCGACGCGCCTGCAGTGGGAGAAACAGGCTTCTCTAGTTTTCCCTTGATAAGTGGGGCACTGTTCTCCTTCCTTCCCCACCATCTAGAACCTTCCACCAGAGCCAAAAGGAGCCTTGGCAATGAATCACCTGTCTGACCGCCCACCTTTGACAGAAGAGGAAACCAGAGCCCAGAGAGGAGCAGTGAGTCCTAAGGTCACACAGTAGCCAAGAACTGGCTACTGCCGTTCTGGTTTTTGTGCCTGGGAAGGGTCCCTGGAAGTCCTTAAGGCTAGCCTTGCCCATTTCACAGATGAGGGGACCGAGAGTGCAAGCTGGCCGATGGTCCCACCCACTGGAAAGGCTCTTCAGCCCTCCTGTGTCACCCGCACTGGGCATGTCCACGGGATCTGGCTGGCCATGGGCTTCCTGTTGCCCTTCCTCACAGCCCCCCTCCCTCTTTGCCATCCCATCCTCCAGAAGGAAAAGCTGAGGATCCTAAGCAGCTGCGGTGAGAGGGGTGGGACTGGAGAGCTCTGGGGACCACAGTGGTTGTGCCCCTGACCTGTGCCTCAGTTTGTCCAGAGTTAGACCTGGATCCGTTCGGAACCCAGGGGCAGGTGTTGGCACTGGAACGTGGCGCGAAGGAATGGGAGGACAGGGTCTTAACTCCCCCTCTGGCCTGAAATCGACCCCAGGAGATCCCCCTGGGGAGGAGGGGAAGGAAGGAAGACGGTGGAAGCAGAGAGGGTAGGAGAGAAAGGAAAGAGAAGGGAGGTCAGAAGGAAGAAAAGGAGGGAGGAAAAAGGAAAAGAGAGAAGGGGTTTGTGTAAAATAAAGAAGAGAGCAACCACCACCCTCAGGCCTCACTGGGCACCCCGGGGAGTGGCTGGGGATCGTGACCCCAGTGGGGGTGTCGGGCCGGTTAGTGCTGGACACCCTGGGTGGGCTCTGCAGGGCCAATTGGAACAGCTGTTTGGGGGCCAGGGGTGGGAGGCTCCAGTCAGAAGGACCCAGACCAGTGGTGTCAGGGAGGCAGGACTTGTCAGGGGTGGCTTCGCTGTTCATTGGATCAGGCAGGTAGCAGGGTACCCCCAAGTTGGAGGCTTGTTGGGGCAAGGTAATTACGGCTCCGACTCCCTGTCAGAGGACAGGGACTGTCGGTTCTTCCCCCTGCCAGCATGCCAGCCGTGGAAGTTAAGAGAAGCCCTGCCGTGAGTGCGAGTATTTGGACATTTCTGTGGTGTGTCTCTGTGCTTGGGTGCGTCCCCAGGGGCATGTGCATATCTGTGTGTGTCTCTGTGTGTTCATCTGTGGGTGTCTCTGTTTTTGTGGTATGTCTGTGTGTGTGTGTGTGTGTGTGTGTGTGTGTGCGCGCGCGCGCGCGCACATCTGTGTGCTTCTAGTCCTGTTTGTATATTTCTTAAGGGGTCTGTATGTGCCTTCCAGCTTGGGCACATGTTGTGCTTGCATACTTCTGTGTGTGTGTCCCCCTGTGTGTGCCCTGTCTGTCGGTATGTGTGTATGTCTGTGAGTCTTTGATCTCATTTGTGCATTTCAGGGAGAGGGGAATATGCCCCAGGGCTTGGGCGCGCGCATGTGTGCGTGTGTGTACATACGCTTTCCTCCTAATGGCCCCAAGAGGGATCCAGGCATCAGGCTTTTGTACTGCTCTCAAGGTTGTGGCTGGGGTGGGCGAAGCAGGGGACGGCCTTCAACTGGGAGGGGTGGAGTGGGGGAGGCAAAAGGAAATCTTAAAAGACTGTCTTCCTCTGGTCTCCAAGGAGATCAGCCTGTGAAATGATCCGCACGTTAATTAAAAACGATTATATCCTGATTGAGCCATTCCTGCACACATCCCCCAGCCAGGGAGAGGATGGGGCTGAGACCAGAGGATGCAGAGTGGGGTGAAGTCCCACAGCAGGGCATAGCCTGGTGTAGCCCCAGCTCACGGAGGGGAGTAGAAGCTTCGGGGGGAGGCAGTGGTGAAGTGTTCAGGGGCATGTGCTTAAGTCAGATTCGTGCTTCTCCTTTGGATTTTAAGGACTCCCCCCAGGTGCTGTTCTCTGAGGTCCCAGGAGCTGGTGGGACCACCCCAGTCCCACGGATCCCACTCATGCCAGCCACTGGGCCTTTTGTTTGCACAGATCCTGCAAGTCAGCATTTGTGGTTACAGTTTTACAGAGAAGTGACATGCTTGAGGTCATGCAGCCAGAAGATGGGAACCCCAGACTGAACCCAGTCCTCTGGCCCAGATGCCCTTTGTAGCACCCCACTGCCCCCAGGTACCCCCCATGAGCCCCTTCCTCTGCAGGACCCCTGGGAAGATGGGCCCCCCAAGGACAAGGGCTTCTCCTCTGTGGCACCTCTGAGGTTGTTCCTTTCTGAGGTCCAAGCTGCACAGGACTGTGGTGCCCACTTATGGGGAGCTGGGTGACTCACCAGCCCGGGGCCACCTTGGTGTGACTCATGTCACCTTCGCCAACCTAGACAAGGCCTGCCTCTCCCTGCCCCAGCTATTCCCCCAAGTTGTCTCATGACCCCACGGCAGACCAGCCACAGGTGCCCCTGAGGCCTGCTGGATGCTGCACCCATACTCCTGGGTACGTGTGCCAAGCCTTGTCTGGAAAGAGCTGGGGCCTGGTCACGCTGTGCCTTGCCTGGTTATCTGACCCCTAGTCAGCCCTATGCAGTGGTAGAAAGGAATGGTAATAAGAAACCAGGTGGCCCTGGGCTTCCACCCAGCGTCAAGTGTTGCTGCGTTGCTAAGAGTGGTAGATGGCTCTGGTGGACTGATTCACCTGGGCACCGCGGGGCCTGGTCTGCTGCCTGCTCCTCCCCACTCCCTCCTGCTCAGTCGCCTCCTCTGTGTGCCTGGGCCCAGCTCCTCAGAGAGGAGGAGCCCCGCTGTAGGTCAGCCACACCCGGAGCCAGCAGGGTCGCTGGCCACAAGCAAGGGCTTTTTCTGTTTCTCAGAACCTCAGTTTCCCCTTTGTACAGGGAGAATCGTAGGTTTTTCCTGAGAGGACTGTCAGCAGAGCAAGGAAAACCAGGCTAAGTTTGTTCAAGTGCTTGGCAGCACCTGGACGCACAGAGGGGCCCATTTGTGCCATCCGCCCCTTCAGGGTACCTGTGTGTAGCTACAGCAGGCCCTTGGGTTTGCTGGCTTCTGGGGAGGGAGACATGCTATAATCCTTCAGTCTGGGGTTCAGGTGACTGTCATCTCAGTATGAGCCTCTAGGGGGCTAAGATGATCATTGGACCCACCTGAGGCTCTGTTATCAAAGGTAGCGACTCTGGGAAAAGGGAGGGATGTTTGTGCTAGAGTGGGTCCTGCATTCTTGGGAGGAGCTTGACCAAGGGGAGGGTTTGGGAGCCAGAAATAGTGTCATGAGGAATCAGAGGGGCAGACAGGACGGAAAAAGTCAGCATCCACCTCTTCTCCGAGGGCGGAGCTGGGAGAGAGGCAGCCACATGGCCACTCATCCCAGAAAAAACCCTTTGCACTGAAGCAGGCAGGGAGACCCTGCCTGCCCCAGGCCATCCCTGCAAGTTACTACATCTTAGAAGCAGTTTTGTGGCCTTGCTTCTAAATATCCCCTTCTTTCCTTTCCTAGGGCCTGAAGTGCCTCCATTTGTCACTGCCGAGGGTCAGAGCATTGAAGGCCCTGCTTAAAATACAAACGTGTTACCTTGAGGACCGATCCAAAGACGAACTCATGTTTGCATAATGCAGCGGGTAGCCACCCACCCCTAAGCCCCCGTAGAGCCAGGTGGGCACTGCTGACAAGGGTTTGGAGGCCGCCTGGCCTGGCCCTCACAGGGATACATGCAGCCCACAGTGGCCGTCACCTACTTTCTCAGGAACCGGGATTCAGGTATTTACCTGATGTCTCCTGGTTTGTATATGTTGTCACCTCATTCAGCAACCCACCCACAAGCCAGATTCGGACCCAGGGCCACCAGTTTGCAGCTTCCTGGCTTCATTGCTGTTACCCAATGGTCGCTCTGACAGTCCCGCAGCACAAGTAGGGCAGGGCTGTTGAAGCTGGGGCTCCCAGAGGGGCGCTCCCTTGCCTGAGTCCAGGCCAGGAAGGCCCCGGCAGGACTGGGGTGTCAGATGAGGTGCCGTCACCAGGACTAAGGGGTTGAGGCCCAGGAAGGCAGGCAGAGGAGCTAGATCAGGCCTTTCCAAGGGCAGCATGGAGCAGAGGCCAAGGGAGAAGCTTTGCTGGTGCCCCCTGCTACAGGGCTACAGGGTCTGACCGGGCCTGACTCACAGCCTGGGCTTTGCGCCGGAGCCCCAAGTGGCCAAGAGAGAGGCCTTCCGAGGCAGCAGGGCAGGTGGCAGGCTCTGTAGGGCCCTGGGAACTGCCAGGGTGCCAGGTATGGTACCAGCCTTCTAAGAGGTGAGGATGTGGGGGCAGAGGGGTCACACACAGAGGGTGTTGGGACCACACGGAGCCAGGTTATCCTGACCCAGTGCTCAAGGCTCACGGCGCAGCCCAGCCCTCCTGCGTAATGTCTGCGCCTAGCTTTACGGGTGGCATCTTTAACCCTTTAGCCCTTTAGCTCTTCCGCAACATCTGTTGACAGCCCCCTGGGTCTGGCCAGGAGGCCCTGCCCAGGGCATCCTGAGGGACATGGGCCAGTCCAAAGGGGGAAGGGCTGCAGGACATGGCATGCCCGGAGGCCTGGGGCCTGGACTGAGAGCAGGTGGGAGCAATGGGAGGCCGAGGCCAGAGCCGAGGCCGAAAAGGAGTGTGGGGCCTTGACTGCTTGAAGGGTTTTGTCCTGAAGGCAGTGGGGAAAGACGGGCACTCCGGGCAGGGAGCGCGGCTGGAGCACAGGTGCAGAGGTGGGCGTGCATGGGGCCAAAGAGGAGAGAGGCCCCGGGAAGGTCAGGAGAGGACCCGGGTGGGGCCGTGTGACCTGCCAGTTCTCCTTTCTAGGCCTCTCGGTTTCCTCCCCAAGAACTCAGGAATCCTCTGATTCTAACGGGCGGGGTGTGGGCTGGACAAAAGTATCTCCTTCCTGGCATTGCCGCCCTCCCTACTGAGCGCTGGTACGGGGAAGCAGGGGCTTGCTCTGCTCCCTGAGCTCCTACTGGAGCTCAGAGCAGCTGGGCCCAGCCCTGTCGCCCCATCAGTTGAGCCCCAGGAGGGATGGTTAAGACTCAGCTAGGGAAAGAGGTGGCGGTCTTCAGGGACCAGTAATTAAAGCCCAGCAGATTATAATTCCCTAAAAAAAAGCTCAGTGCAGAGAGGGAGGAACACCACCAGAGCCTTAGGAAATGCCCAGGAGAGGGCTGGGGAGGATTGCTGGGGGGAGGGAGGAGCAAAAATGATAGAATATCTGGAACCATCTTGTCCTGAGCTTCCTCTTGGCAAGGCCTCCTGGGTGCCAGGCCCTGGCACTTCGTTATTTCCAGTCTTCAAACCCTCCTCGCCCATGAAAGGTTCCTGCCATCTTCACTTTACAGATGAAGAAACTGAGGAACTGAGGCTTGGAAAGGTCTGGCAACTGCGGTTCAAGTCCCACAGGCTAGTAAGAAGCTAGGCTGGGACTGAACCCAGGTCCATGCTGGTATTTCTCGGGGGTGGGGGAAGGCACTCAGAGGGAGACTGTCTGACTGCAGAGTCCCAGGCAGGCCACAGGCCTGAAATGGGGAGCGGGTTTGAGCAGGGCAGACTGTCGTAGCACCGCGTGACACTCCCCATGTTTGAGGCCTTCTGTCTGTGGCAGGGTCGAGGTCACTGCTGTGCTGACTCTGCCATTTGCTTAGTCACCTGCTGTGTGATGCCAGGCAGGTGACGCCCCTCTTTGGGCATCTCTTCATCTGTAAGGGGCTTGGGTTCTCCCTTGGTTTCTTGCGGCCTTAGCAATGTGATTGGATGAGGAGGGCAAACCCTGACAATGAAGGGACGTAACTTTTGAGAATCCTTCCTCCCTCGTTCATCCTGCAGATCCCCACTGAGCCCATTCCCAGGCTGGGGGGCTTCCGCGTTCCTCTCATCACCTGCGGAACTGAGCTCTGTTATCATCCCCATTTGACAGGACAGCACACAGAGACACAGAGGCTACTGCTGCCTGGCGGCCAGCCATCTCCTCGCTGTTAAAACCTGCCTTGTGGCCGGGCGCGGTGGCTCACGCCTGTAATCCTAGCACTCTGGGAGGCCGAGGCAGGCGGATTGTTTGAGCTCAGGAGTTCAAAACCAGCCTGAGCAAGAGCGAGACCCCGTCTCTACCAAAAATAGAAAGAAATTAATTGGACAGCTAAAAATATATAGAAAAAATTAGCCGGGCATGGTGGCGCATGCCTGTAGTC
>CAUYSK010076842.1:0-12178 GCA_963575035.1 Avahi laniger
GTTTAGCTTAACAGAGGTACAGATGGTATCATATAGAAATGTGTAGATAAGTGTCTATATTTATATATGTCTATATGCATACATTCCCTTGCTCTGTCAGCTGAGAGAAACTCAAAGCAAGAAAACACCAGTAGCAAGAAACACTTCTAGTGACCGGACCTGAGTTTCTAATACCATTCTCCAAGAAAAGGAACAAGATCAACTTTGACAAATGACTGAATCTAGAGCTAGGTTTGGAAATATACACAATGAGCCTGGAGCATCTTGGAGCGCCCAGAAGTAAAAAATTGCTAAAACAAACAAACAAACAAAAACAAACAAAAAGCACATTGAAGGGATATGTCCAAGGGACACAGTAGTCAACAGAAAGAGCTCCCGGTGGCCAAAGCCAGAATATTTTGGGCAAGAAAATAAATAAAGTAGTATTGGATTATAACCCAAAGTAAAAAATAAATATCTGTGAGTGCATACTGATATAAATAAATGATAGAATAAATAAATGGTGCAGAAGAATTTTAAATGATTTATGCAAATACTATGTCCTCAAGGAGGTGGGATATATTAATCATTTCCTTTCCTTAAGTGTAAACTATACATAGTGACTTTCTTCTAAAGAATACACCATGGGAAGAAGGCCAAAAAAAAAGAGTAACTTTACGATGGAGAAACCTGACAAACAATATTATCTCAGCCAGATGATCAAGGTCAGCATCAACAGTGACAAGTCATGGTGGTCGTATGTTCCCTTGATATGATGTCATGAAAATGGCAATTTATCTCTGTAGTTTTCCTCTCAAGAACCCATACCCCAGGCTAAACATAAGGAAAACATCAGACAAATTCCAATCGAGGGATATTCTGCAAAATACCTGGCCAATACTCATCAAAACTGTCAAGGCCATCAAAAACAAGGAAAGTCTGAAGAATTCTCAGCCAAGAGGAGCCTAAGAAGATGTGATGACTAAATGGAATTTGGTATTCTGGATGAAACCCTGGAATAGGAAAAGGACATTAGGAAAAGACTAAAGAAATCTGAATAAAGTATCGACTTTGGTTACTTAAATCAAAATAAAGAAATGATTACTCTTAACAAATGTTATGGCAAATCGTACTTTCAAGCCTTTATTCATACTCATCTCCCAAGATGAAATGTTACAACCACCTCCTTTGGTAATCTGAAGTTCATTCATTCTTCGAAGTTAAGCTGGAGACCTACCTTGTTTTCTTTTCTTTTTTTACCAATCCTGGCCTTACTACATCTGCTATTCTACACCCCAAAGATCTCTCACTGTAAAGACTTAGTGTTAAGGCAGGTGTCAGACCACTGAGTTGTTATTTATATGTTATAATTTTTCTTGCTATTCCCTTTGTGTGTCTTTCTTGGCTCCCTGAAATGATCTCCAAAAAAGCGGCTATGTCGTTATAAACTTACTTCCATACGACAATCCTTTTTAATACAATTCTAGGCTTGAAGTTTGTAGTGATTAAATGTTGTTGATTAATTCACAGAATTCACAAATGATGTGACCCAAGATACTTTTTCAAGCTCAAGAGTCTGTCTGTCACTAGGTACCATTTTCCTTTGTGTATGATCTATTGGTTTGGAGATCTACAGGCCTGGCAAAGATGGACTGATCTTTTCTTTCAAAGGACTTCACACCTTCCTAATGACTGAATTATAACAATTCAACTCTTCAGTCCCTTCACAAATCAAGTTTTGTCAGTAGCTTTGGTCTTAACCTCTGATATTCTCCCACATAGACACTGAATGCTAAACAGAAGAAATAACTCAGTTTATTGGGAAGAATTGAGAGGGCAAGGGTAGATTTCCATGCTCTTCCCTATATCCGTGTATGTTGAAGTGAACTTCACTCTGCTCAGACCACTTCCTCAATAAAGCCACTCTTAACCCTTTCTCCTTTACCTAGTAAGACTCAGATATTATACTTTTTTCTCCATTCTTCTATATTATCCCAAAGTATTGTATCATATTATTTCAAAGTGACTATTTTAACATATTGATGTAATTATGTTTACTAATCCATGTACCCAACTATATTGTGAGACTCTCAGTAACAAGGACTGTATTTTCTTCATCAATATAGCTCTTGTAATCAACATAATAGTTGGCATGTAATACATCTTCAAATGAGGACTTATTTATGAGTAAATGAATTAATGACTATGAGTAGAACATTAATTAATGTACAGAAAAGAATGCATTTAAGCAGGTATGAGTTCCAATGGCCTAAAAACTCATAGGAAGCTGGAATTGTTGATATGTTTCCTACAATACTCTATAAAATGCAAGTTTCCTTAAAAATGCATTGTGGAAATACCCACTAACCTCAGTGAAGTTTCAGAGCACATATTCCAGGAATGCTAGTCTGAAGGTATGGCCTTTTTTTGTTACTTTATATTGTATAATATATTCTTTATTACTTTATATTTTACATGAGTACTTTATATTCTGCAATTCACCTACACTGTTTATCATAGACTTTTCCTGTCCTCTGCACAAATCTTGAACAAAGAATCCATCTGAAGCACAAATCACCTCTTTCAGTTCCAAGCTCCCTTTGAAATTTCTCTACATTTTACAAGAATTTGAACTATCTGAGAAAGTGTCCTCATCTCCTATAAGCTTCCAAAGCTAGCAAATAAAATTGGCAAGCACATTGGCCAAGTGGCTGACATCAGGCCTAGACAGACACATAAGCAGATAATTGCTTTCAAGATGTGACTCAGTATCACAGAGGTGTGAAGCTGGAAGTCATTTCCCTTCACCCATTTGGCACACCATTGGAGAGCACACCGACTGAGCGCAGGTGCGATGCTAGGCTCTGGGACAGGATAGCGCCAGCCCAACCCTTTCACTGTATACAAGCGAAGACAGAGGTCCAGATGGGTAAGTTGGTTCTCCCCAGTCACCAGGCTAATCATAGGCAGAGTAAAGACTAGAAGCTGGATCTCTAATATTTTCCCTTCATTGAGCTTCCTTGATGTGAAAAGTCTGGTGAACTTCTCCAAAAGGAAAAACCTACCCTTTCCAGAGAGCCCTCAGGACTGAAATGCCAAAATTCCGCCATCTATTTCTTGGGTTGAGCTCTCTCTTCTCTCTCCAATTCTTCCATGAGACCTAAGAAAAAAATTAAAATCTATAATACCTTAAAACAAATTAATTCTTAAGGGTGAAAGAAGTTGGAGCAGTGTAGAAATACTGAACACATGGCAGTGAAATAGACAATAAAAACTGAGAGTAAGAATCAAGAAGGAAAGACAACCTGGGTGATATCTGGAGGCAGGCGGGAGCCAACCACCTCATAGCTTTGCCTCCGATCAACCTGACCTGTTTCTCACTGGCGTAATTAGCTTGCTGCAATCTGAGCCTTTGGTTCCTCCGTGGGAAGATTACCCTGTGGTTTACAAACTTCTTCCTTCTGCCCATGAGTAGGTGGACTGCATGAGAAATCACCTATGCCACAGTTTGCTGCTGATTAACAGGGTCATACTTCAGGAGCGTACACTCTGGAGTCCAACAGTTTCAAGTGTTGATTGCAACGTTCTCCCTTGTGGTGGGTCAGAAACATCATCAGGAAGAAAGGACTCTTAAGAAAGGAGTCTTTTTAAATGGTCACAACCAGAAGAAATTGTAGCAAAAGCACAAGCTTCCTAATAAGGAAAATGGATCAGCCTAGCTCCTTGAATTTTTTACCCATCAATTGATTAGGAACACTAGAAGGCCCTGGGTGAAAGTAGAAAGGAACCATCCTGGACAAACCAAAGGTCAAAATTAATGAGGGCAGTGCTTGGGCAGATGGCCAGATGGGTGAGCATATGCTACTTAGAAAAGAATATTTAAGAGAAGGGACAGGGAAGGTTGATACATTGCTCCTAAGCAGGAAGCCATTTTTCTCCCAGCTTTATATAAACATCTGCCACTAAAATCTAGGACCACGAATGATAAAAATGGGCCTTACTAGCTCTGCTTGTGGAAGGTCCCATGAGCATTGCAGTGTGTGGCAGTCACTGCCAATAGCCCTCCGCTCGAAGCATTCAGCATCAGAACATGGTGGCAGAAAAGGCACCCTCTGTGCAAGGACTTTGACAAATCAATCCTGTGTAGGCCTGGTCTGCCACACTCAACCGTTTCAGTCCTGAGGAAAAAAACCTTCTCCTCCAAAGGAGTCTGGGACATTTGGAAGCTCTGTTTTGAAGAGGACAACCAAAAAGACGGATTGGGTATTATCTTAGTCCATTGTCTGTTGCTATAATGGATACTGGAGACTGGGTAATTGATAAAGAAAAGGAATTTATTTCCTATAGTTCTGGAGGCTGGGACGTCCAAGGTTGGGGAGCTGCATCTGGTGAGGTCCTTCTTGCCGTTGGGGACTCTCTGCAGAGTCCCAGGGTGGCGCAGGCATCACGTGACGAGGGGGCTGAGCCTGCTAGCTCAGGTCTTTCTTTCTCCTCTTACAAAGCCACTAATGAATGCCCCATCCCTATGATCTCATCTAATCCTAACCACCTCCCAAAGCTTCCATCTCTCAAATACCGTACTCAAATTTCCCTCCTTCTTAATACTGTTACAATAAAGATTAAGTTACAATATGAGTTTTGGTGGGACAAACATTTGAACCACAGCAAAAACCCTTCTATGTCATTTCATTTAGAAATGGAAACTCGTCTCCCAAGGGAGAAATACTTGTCAAAGGGGAAAGAAAGTTTCTTCCTTGAATCAGAGTATATGTATTTGCCATAAGTTTTCATTAGAAGTGTATCATCAGACAACCCTGAATTACAAACAAAACTACGAGATGTTTGGTATTCTGCTGATGCTCACCCCATACTTTTTTTCTTTTGACTGTTTCTTTTTTTCGTTTGGCTTTTAATTGTGGAATAATTTAAACAAAAACATGTAGAAAAGAATGCACATGGGTATGTTCATATACTCATTGCTGAAATTCAGAATAGCAATTGTTTGCCAATCTTGTTTCATCTCTTTTCCCCTAGTTCCACAGGGTTATTTTAAAACAACCTCAGACATGATGTCATTTGGTCATAAATAACTTGTCTTTGCATAACCTATGTTTCTTAAGATGTATTTAACTGGTATGGGATAAGTTGGCCAGCTCTTCTAGGGGATTGGATGATCATTCTCAGCCAGAACACTCTCTCATCTATGCCCGAATTTTTTCTTCTGTTGACAGTGAGATGCCTAAGACTTTATGGTTTGGAAGTTCAGGAAATACAGACACAAGAGGAGAGATCGGGTGATGGCAAGGTGCCTGTTTTCTGCCTGACCACTTGGACTGGGTTTGAGTTTCCTTGGGTTGAGTAAGAGCAGAAAGTGGATGGAACAATGTTCATGTCAGATTTTGAAGGTCTGAGTGTGGGGTCAGGGCCAGTGCCAGAGGAGTTGTTTGGGGGAACATTGAAAACACTGATCAAAAAAAATATAGTCAGCCCTCTATAGCCATTCATAAATTAAACCAATCACATATTGAAAATATTTTGGGGGAAAAACCCAATACAACAATAAAAACTAATATAAACTTTAAAAAAATAAATATATATATAATAACCACTATCTACATAGCATTAACATTGTATTAAGTATTAGTATAAATAATGAACGTGGACTATGGGCCTGAGGCTGTGAGTTTTGAGCAAGATCTGTTTATATTTTTAAAAGAATACTCTGCCTTTCTTATAGTCAAGTGATTGCAGGGCAATCCCATGAAAGCAAAGAGACCTAGAATAAGATGGCAAGAGTTCATGAGTCTAAGCCCATCAAGGAGAGTCAGATGTGGTTGAATTTAAGCTACATTATCATAGAGCACCCATAGGACTTGGTGGATCAGATAGATGTCAGATGTGACGGAAAGAGACTCTCATATTTGGGGTCTGGGCAACTGCATGTACGGGGGTGCTCTTTACTGAGGTGGAGAAGAGTGGGTTTGAGAGTGACACAGACACCTTTAGGTGCTACAAACCAGCTTTTCTTCTTATTCTCCTTCTTTTGCATCATCAGTTTCACCCTCTCTACCAATCACTCCCACCAGTAAACGAAGGTACAATAACATTTCTCATACCACATCTACTGCTGTTGTGTCTTCTCCATGGATCTCCCTGGCTCCATAAGGTATGGCCCCTGCAGATTGCATTTGTCGTGCTCAAAAATCAGCCGATTTCTGCTGAGTTTGGAAAATAGGAGAAAATGAGGGAAGGTTGGAGGACAAGAGAAATGAAAAGACAGAATGTTCCTTCCAAGTCCTCTGCCTCTGGTGGCATCTCTGGTAGTAGCAAAGACTGAGCCCTTTGGCACACTGACTCCATTTATTTCAGGAGAAACAGGTAGATCCAGAAAAAGGGATTAGACAGAGTAACCAACAGAAAAGGAGAAATCTAAAGAGGATGTCATCTCATAAACCAAGTGATAAAAGCCTTTCGGGCTGGGCGCAGTGTCTCAGGCCTATAATCCTAGCACTCTGGGAGGCCGAGGTGGGAGGATTGCTTGAGATCAGGAGTTCGAGACCAGCCTGAGCAAGAGCAAGACACCGTCTCTACCAAAAATAGAAAAAAAAAAAAAAACAGGTGTGGTGGCGTGCACCTGTAGACCCAGCTACCCAGGAGGCTGAGCAGGAGGATCACTTGAGCCCAAGAGATCGAGGCTGCAGTGAGCTATGATGACACCATTGCACTCCAGCCTTGGAAACAGAACAAGATCCCGTCTCAAAAAAGAAAAAAAGCCTTTCAAAAAGACAATAATCAATTGTGTCAAATGCTGCTGAGAAGTCAAGTAAAATAATGACTAGGAATTATTTATTCTATTTCACAGCTGTTCCTATGAGAACAGCTTGGTTGGATTGGTAGAGAGGAAAGTGCAATCAAAAAGATGAAGGCAAAATATGAGGAGAAGAAACAGGAACAAGTATTGGTCAATTTTAAGGGAGAGAAATGTAATGTAGCTTGAGAGGAATGTAGCCGTTGAGGCAGAGATTTTCTAAAGATGGGAGATATATCAGTCAGAGTCCAATCTGTGAAACAGAAATCTTTCCAAGCATGTAAAACAGAGGTAATTTAACCAGATGATGGACTTGCCGAGACACCAACAGGAGCAGTTGCAGGAGCCCAGAGATTAGCACCTGCAGGCCACTGCTTTTTTGTGGCTAAAGAGACAAAGAAGGGAAGATGCTACTAGAGCCCAAAGCTTGGGGTTAGTCACAGAAGCTGGAACTACAGCAGTCATGTCTGATTGGAGCCAGAGCCCAAAGAATCAGCTTTCATCAAAGACGGTCAACCATTCAAGACTCTTCTCGCTGACGGCTCCACGTTAACTTGGGGAATCCAATGCTAAACAATGACTCTCAGCAATGTCTGTTCATGTGTTCATTTCAAGGCCCTTTAAAAAACACCAGTGTTCAGATTATACCCCAAACGGATTAAATCTGAATCTCTAAAGTGGAGAGCAAAGCATTGGTTATTTTTTTTTTTTTAAGATTCCCCCAAATAATTCTAGTATACAGCCAGGTTTGAGAACCACTGCTCAAAATTCTGCATTGTAAAACGGTAGTGTTTCCCTGCACAAACCTGCCTCCACTGCCTGCATTCCGACCTAAGGCATCCATTACAGCAACACATGGGGAAAGCCCAAAACCTTTGAATTAATTTCCTTAATGAAATAGGCTGCCTGAAAGCTCCGTTCCTTTAATGCTGTTTTGAGGTTATGAGAGCAAAAGATGAAAAGCCCAGAAGCAACATTCTCTGTGTTTCCTTTCACCGTAAACAGAATAATTAAGCGGTGTGGTTACCCACATGGCACTGAGAGACACATTTTCCACGATGCTGTAAGTCATAACTGACAGAGCCAGAGGGAGGAGCGTATGCTAGGTACACAGGGTGAGGAATTAACGCATCTGATCTCTTTTCAAACCACTCAAATACATTTCAGAGCGGCTCATGTTTGCCCTTCTCTAATTTGAAAAATATCATGTACCTCATAATTAGGGATTCTCTCTTTCTTGGAGCCTGAAACATTTGTCACTTTTAGGGAATTGCAATCTTGAGTCTCCGGATCAGAAATAAGCTCCCGGTCTTTTATTGAGAATCCTGCATTTTGGGTAAGTAATTTCCCGAAGCAGCTGGGATTTAGTCAGTGTTCTTAGTTATAATTAAATGATAAATCTTCACGAGGAAGGCATCCAACATCAAATATGTCAGTTCCATCGAAGCGGAATAGAGCACAAGATACATTTACCTAGGAAAATGATTCCACTTTGGAAAACCATATTCTCTTGTCAGAAGCCAGATGACAAGCAGTTGCCTGTGAACAGTCAATAACAAAAGGCTCTTTAGTGGCTTATGATGCTTCTTTCACACCCTGCATCCATGCGGTTTTCTGGAAATAATGAGTGGCGATCTCCCTGTCTGACACTTCCTTATTGGCCTCAGCATCCCTGATGTCCAGACAGACTGAGCCCTCAGTGCTGATTTAGGGATGACCTTCCCGTACAATGCTCAGCCGGAATGTGATATGCTTCCTGTAGCACACAGATCGTTCTACCTTTCACGACTGTTACATAGCTTTTATCAAATCCCCTCTCTAAACAAGCCCTTATTAAATACCTACCACGGGCTGGGCTTCTACTAGGCAATGTGGGAGGTACAACTCCAACCATGACATTTTTGGTTCACTTTTCCACTCAGGCATTGAGAGTCTTTGGGTTTTTTTTGTTTTGTTTTGTTTATCTGAAACAGTCTCACTCTGTTGCCTTGAATAGAGTGTCATGGCGTCAGCCTAGCTCACAGCAACCTCAAATTACTGGGCTCAAGCAATCTTCCTGCCTAAGTCTCCTGAGTCCCAAGAAATACAGGGGCACGCCATGACACCCAGCTAATTTTTCTATTTTTAGTAGAGATGGGGTCTCAGTCTCGCTCAGGCTGCTCTCGAACTCCTGAACTCAAGCGATCCTCTCACCTTGGCCTCCCAGAGTGCTGGAATTACATGCGTGAGCCACTGCACTGGGCCAAGAGTTCTTTAAGATGGGGAAAGGGTTGGAGTTAGTGATTCGGATGGTCCTTTCTGAACTGAAAGTGGTATGGCTGCACGTGTGTGTGTGTGTGTGTGTGTACATTTACATGCTTATACACATTACTGTTTAATTCACTTTCATGTCCCGTGTGTCCTAGCCCAAGGCACTGTAACTAGTAGGATTCAATAAGCCTTTGCTGCAAATGCATTGCACAAATGAGATAATTAACTGATTATTGGAAACTCATGGATTAAAAAATAGAAATGGTAACTAACATGTGATTACTTACTGTGTGCAAAAACACTACCGTAAGTAATTTAATCCTCACAATAACCGTAAGTGGTAAACCTGCGGCCTTAAGGCCACATGTGGCCTTCTAATTCCTTAAGTGCCGTCTTCTGACTGGTCCCAAATCTTACAGAACAAATCTTTTTATTAAAAGGGGTGCAGCAGAGAAAGGTGAAGCTTTTCTTGCCCCCTTTGGTGCTTCAAAAAGAACAATGATGGAATCAGAAGGCCGCAAATTCCCCTCCCCTGAGTCCAAGGATCTGACCTGTGCTAGGGTTGTTCTGAAGTCAGGCAACACAAAGGCCTGGGATCCAGTGTGCCCAGCTCCAACACTTAATAGCTCTGTGGCCCTGGGCAAGTTCATGGACCTATCTCAGCCTCAATTTCCTGATCAGAATTGTAATTGGACCTGTCTTGTAAGTGCACAGACTCACGCCAGACAGCATCACTAAGCAAGATCCTTAACCTCTGCATTTCCAAGTTTCCTTGTTTGTAAAGGGTACATAAGGATCCTAACTACCTCATGAGGTTGTAAGTGTAAAATGGATAAAAGTGTAAAATGAAATGTTTTGAACCATACCTGACACACAATAAGTGCTACATCAATGTCAGTTATTATATTTGGACAAGGGCTATTATTATTATTAGGCTTGGCTAGAGAGTAAATGATTTCATTGCTGTCTAAGATCAACCCTGCCCCACTGCAATAAATCCCACTCCCTATTGCCTGCCCAAGGGTTTGTTCCGAGATTTCCTCCCTCTTTGTCCTACATCAGCCTCTGTACAGGATCTTTCCGATCTGCATTTAAATTCGCTATAAATTATTCCATGTTAAAAAAACAGATTTACTCCATTTCCATCTGAGCCACCACCCCTTTTTCTGCTTGTGCTATAGGAATATTCCTTTCAAAAGCTGTCTATATCTGTTGTTGTCAAATTTTCTCCTCCATTCTTTTTTATTTTTCAATTTTTTTAAATTATAGTAAAGTACAGACAACTTAAAATTTACCATCTTAGCCATTTTTACGTGTACAGTTCAGTGATATTAAGTACATTCACCTTGTCGTGCAGCCATCACCGCCATCCATCCTCAGAACACTTTCCTTTTGCAAACCTGAAACTCTGCACCCATTAAACAATAACCCCCTGTTTTCCTCTAGCCCTGTACCCTGGTACAACCATCCTACTATCTGTCCCTGTTATTTTGACTACTATGATTTGACTACCTCACATAAAGGGAATTATACACTATTTGTCTTTTTATAACAGGCTTTTTTCACTTGGCGTAATGTCCTCAATGTTCATCCATGTTGTAACATGTGTCAGCTTCATGTATTTCAACAGTCTGTTATTAGGAGTGTGAATGTTTACAATTGTTGTATCTTCTTGTTTTATTGAACTTTATATTAACACATAATGTCCTTTATGTCTTGTAACCTTTCTTGATTTAATTTATTTTGTCCCATATTAGTATAGTCAGCCCTCTTCTTTTGCTTGCTGTTTGCATGGAATGTCCTTTCCATCCTTTCACTTGCAACCCATTTGTGTTTTTTAGATCTAAAAGGAGTCTCTTATACACAGCGTATAGTTAAATCATGTTTTTTAATCCATTCTGCCAATCTTTGTCTTTTGATTGAAGAATTTAATCCATTTATGTTTAAAGTAATCACCCATAAGGAGGAAACTACTTCTGTCATTTTGTCATTTGAGGTCTGCATGCATGCCTTATACCTTTTTGGGGCCATTTCCTGCATTACTGCCTTCTTTTGTGTTCAGTTGATTTTTTCAATTTCCTTCTCATTCCTTTTGTGTACCCTCTATAAATATTTTCCTTGTGTATTATGTGTAACAACCTAGAGTTATAACACTTTAATTTGAATTTACACCATCTTAACATCAATAACATACATACCTTTGCTCCTATACAGCTTAGTTCTTACCTTTTCCAGTTATTGGTGTCACAAAATTACGTCTTCATACATTGTGTGTCTACTCATGGCATAAATGAATAATAATGTATTAGTCTCTTAAATTAGAATACAAAATGTAGAGCTATAAACCAAAGTTACACTAATACTAGCTTTTACACTAATAAATTTTAATATGTCAAATTTATACATCATATAGAGAAAAAGTAGAGTTACAAGCTATTTTTATAATCATCCTAGTTTTTATAATTGCTGATGTATTTACCTTTACTTAGACTTTGTTTCTTTATACTGCTTTGAGTTGCTGTCTAATGCTTTTTTATTTCAACCTCCAGACTTTTTTTAGCATTTCTTTCAGAACAGCTCTAGTGGTAAGCAACTTCTTCAGTTTTTGTTATCTTGGTATTTCTTAATTTCTGCCTTACTTTTTTTCTTTTTTTTTTGAGACAGAGTCTCACTTTGTTGCCCTGGCTAGAGTGAGTGCTGTGGCGTCAGCCTAGCTCACAGCAACCTCAGACTCCTGGGCTCAAGCAATCTACCTGCCTCAGCCTCCCAAGTAGCTGGGACTACAGGCATGTGCCACCATGCCCGGCTAATTTTTTCTATATATTTTTAGCTGTCCAATTAATTTCTTTCTATTTTTGGTAGAGACAGGGTCTCGCTCTTGTTTAGGCTGGTCTCGAACTCCTGACCTTGAGCGATCCACCCGCCTTGGCCTCCCAGAGTGCTAGGATTACAGGCGTGAGCCACCGTGCCTGGCCTGTGTAGTGGTTTTAAAACACGTCTCTAGACGTGTTTGCTGGTCCTCATTGCCCCTTCCCTGAGTGTGGGCTACACTTGGCGACTCAGTTCTAACAGAGAATATGCTGGAAGTGACAGGTGTGACTTGGGACTGGGTCACAAAAGGCACTACAGACTTCTCCTTGG